>JAGDQP010033681.1:0-20536 GCA_022664845.1 Lepisma saccharinum | reverse complement strand
TTTCTCGGGGTTCTTCCGTTTCCTCCCACTTTCTTCATTCCACCATTTCATCCCATCATCATCCAGCTCACTGCCCTGAGCCAAAGTTGCCTAAAGACCTTTAAAATTCAAACTTAAAAAAGAAAATTCACGAAATTCTGATATTGTATCTAATTGAAGATTCCTATCCATGTCAAATGTTACCTCTCTTGCTGATTGTTATACATTTAGATATAGTTGACAACAGTCAAGGAATTTCAACAGATAATTAAGCAAAAAATCGGTGCTGATTAAATTGTTACGAACTTTTGAGCATTCTAAGTTCGAATTTGTTCAAAGAAGAAATATATTAGAGGCACAGAAACATTGAGCTACAATGTTAATGTTGCTTTAGAAATTGCCAATTTCCAATAATGATAAACGATTAAGTTTAGGGTTGAAGTGAAAATGAGAAGAGGAAGAAATACAAATGATTGACAGTATTAAATTTCGCATAAGAAGACTTACAAAAAGTCACTTCTGGACAGAACTTATATTGAAAAACAAAAGCATTTATATACTAGCTATACAGTTATAAGTAGTACTTTTTTTATATACGGGTAGTACAATAATATTACATTAATTTTCATCTTTATACATTAAATAACATACTTACAATGCAAAAACTTTCGCGAAAATAGATGTCTAAATATTAAAATATCATCTCTCAAATAAACAAAGCAGAATCACTTTAAATTACTTACTTAAACCATATAATTAAATTTCTAGTGCATAAGCTGTTTGGTCTATATAGTATTCATTCAAGAATTATCGTTTATGCGTGATAAAAATCAGAGATGAGTAATCAAAAGAAAATAAATATATTCAATGCAAATATTGGCAATTACGTTACATACGATGAAATTTTTAAAATAATTCAAAATATAATAAATATAACTGACATTGTATTAAAAATAATAAAAATAATCTTGACTAGTGTATTACACTAACATCGCCTATTATTTAATACTCTGTTACGTTCGTACACTTCAATGTTTGTTCGAAAATAATAATAAGAAGAAAACAGCGAGGAGTAATAAAATGTGCTGGCCAAGACCACACAATAAAATAGCACGCAAGGGACCGTAGATAATTCTTTTCTAAAGAAATTATAACCTATACAGAAACAATAAAACTTGAATAGTGTTTCAGATTTACAATTTAGCTGTAGACAAATCAGTCTCCGTCGGACTAATCAAATATCTTTGTATTAAATTTGCAGGAATTCTCTCTGCAATAAGACAAATGTAAATAGTTGCCACTTTATAGGGAAAGGAAGATATATTGTCTGTTACTACGCCATGTACAAATAAAGATATAATAGATAATTAACATTAGGATAAGTGAATAATTTGTTCTTCCGTGAAGTGCTACATAGAATTACAATTGATTTAAACGGCCTAATTTCTATCTATATTTATTTCTTCATTGTACATTTTCACAAAACTTCTAATAAACTCAACCACATTGCTCGTTGCAGAACTGAAGTTATACTCCAGAAACTACACCAATAATTGATAAAATATAAAATATTTAATTTTTGAATCTAGAAATAATTGTGAGAGGTTCACTTTGAAAATATAAGTTCGGACTGTTGAGAATAGTTTTAGTAAATACATCAACGTTCATTAACATGTATCAGACATGTTTTTTCGGAACGGATAACCGAGCGTTGCTTCTAACATGCATCATTGCCATTTAGGAGATGTTTTGATACACAGCCTTTCGTTTGTACATTTCTACGCATGATCTACCAGATCACAATATTGAATCAAGTAGATCAATAATAAAATATCAGATGACAATAACTGATAAGATATTCAATATCTTGCAGATTGATTGTGATTAATTTTTACGTAAGAGTTTCAGACGAATCTATGCAATGAAGTAGGTTAGCAATTTACCACACACGGATATTAAATTAAAATCGTGAGCCGTCTGTATATTATCTTCCCATGTCGTCTCTTCTGTTTTTGTCCGCTTTTATTTATTAAAATCCCTTTCCATCGTCTCTTGTTTGTTTTAATGTAGATTATGTGAGGAGCAAGTATTGCAAAATCTTTAAAATCTCCCGTCGCGGATTTTCTTTATTACCCTTATGGATCCATAGAATTGATTGCCATCTCTCTTCAGTGCTTGTCTGTCAAAGTGTGTGATGATACTCGTGCAGTGAAGTTAAGTCACGACCCTCAGGTGACTTATTGTGTCACTCCTCCTTCACTTTTATTGTTGGTATGTTTCTTGAGGAGATACAGTCTCTAGTTCACGACTTGAGGAAGTCACTCACTCCTTCATTTTAACAAGTAGGAAGATGAGGTACATGGCTGGCTACTCAACGTCGAACGCTTTCCCTTCGCAGTTTTATCTTCCTCCTATTCATTGTCATGCTGTGGATAAACGAGCTACATGCATCACTGGTAGTGCACGTTTTCGTATTGTTCTGATGCGTGATTGGAACAATAAAGAAGAAGACGAAGTGCATTGTGCTCAATCAATCAGAGCACATTCTCATATTTAATATCAGCTCACTTCCGACTTTGTAACTGCCACGCATGGTTTACCTATATGATGGTAAGAGCATGCTTAAATGAGGAGGGAAATTCCAACCCACAAATTTAAAAGCATTATACCACGTACGATTATAACACTTAAGCATAACTGACACATGAGTTATGAAAGAAAATGATCATTAGGTTAATTGATTGAATTCCTCTGTAGTCCTGAATTTCTATATCAAGTTAGGGACATTAGATTTTATACAGAAACACCATGATTTGGTTCCATAAAATAATTAGCACTTGTTTTATGTGGACAGCGAAAGGAGTCAAAGAACAATGTACCAGCTCCTAAATTCTGGCTGGTCAAACCAACATGGCGGACTGACGTTGTTGCGTTCGGATTCAGTTCCTTATTTTCATTTCTAAATCTAATATCCTTGGATATACTTCAATTACTTCATGTGTGAGGCAAACCATTAGTTAGTTCGGTAAATGCATTTTCAAACCAGGATGTAAACAATATTTACACAGGCTACATTTTATACACTCTAGCTAGATTCATCCAAATAATGATACAATCCTTAAACGAGAAAACATTTATCAATACAAGAAAAATATGACTTGATTTAAAAGAAATAATCTTACTGTATAAGAAAAACCAACAATTGTTTATCAATTATTTGGTCCGTTTTAGTAAATTATGTTAGAATAATAAGATAAAGTGATAAATTAATAATCCCGCCCTGTCGAAACAGCTGCATGCCACCTAATCAGTAAGATGCGGCCACCATTTGGCTTATTTCCTGTTCTGTCAGCAACAAACAGTTAGATTACTGACAATCAATTGCTTCTTGTATTCGATCTTTCGTTTGTGCAGCTCATATTTTATTATTTCAACATCCTTGGCTTTCTTAGTATTATGATCAAAAGTAGTCGTAGAAAGACTTATAAGAATAATTAAGTATATAAAAAGACGTTAATTAAGAATTTTCTAGCTACTCTGAAGAAGCTCTACAATGTATTAATGACTAGAGCACAAAAGCGATCTATTATTAGTTTTGCACATCAGCATACCTACAGTTAACATCTACTTTAGTTTACAAAACACCTAGTCAGAAGTAATATACAATGGTCTTTTGTGAGTCACAATTAAACAATGTCAAGAAATTATTATTTGCATAGACTTAACCGTAAACACATTCCGTATATAGGAATGACGACATTTGCTATATCCTGCATCTCACACTCCCATCGCTTGGAAACTACAAGCAAAACTTACAAACTTTGATCTGAGAGTCGGAAGTGCTTCCTCAAAAAGAAAAGAAAAGAAATTACTATAATTTTATTGTTTCTTCCGTGGGAGACATTTTTTTGCTTACTTCCGCAAACAGATACACGTAATAGATGAAGACATTTTTCTTAAAAGACAGCAGTAGCATTGTTGCGTGTCGCCAGACAGATATACGAAAGATAATCATTATTATAAAAGTGTAAAAATTTTATCCTTTAATCACTTCCACGTTTCAAAGAAGACGTACAGACTAACAATTTTATATCCTGATCTTTCAAGTTGACAACGTAAGCCTATTTCTCCTGCTTTTATTTTAAACTCATTGTCTTTTTTATTTAATATTTATCTGTGCATATTAAAAAGTGATAAGTGATTATTTTAAAAATAAGTTTAAATTAATGATATACTAAAATCTCGTTTAGCCAGAACTCCGTTTTATCCGGAACGATTTTCCTTAATAATAATAAAACTAACAAATACTTAAAGTTAAAGGCTGATGACATTTATTAATACTCTGTAGGCGTACTAGCTTGAGGTGAATGACTTTGTTTAATATTCGTTTTCTAGGCAACAGTAACCAATTCGATCGTAAAAAATGTAAATGGTAATACCAACTGTCCCTATTTATTCTCAAAATTATTTTTCTATAGTCTTGTAACAAGATTTGATAACACAACCATTTATTTTATAATAAATATGCAGGGAAAATATCCATAAATTATCTTTCATTAGGAGATTGTGCAGTTTATTGGCTCTAGTGGTTAAATAAAATGAAGAAATTTATGCATTTCGTAATATTACGCAAGATTGTAGGTGTAGGATCTTGAGGTGAATGAATCTGTCTACCAGTTCTCATAATTGCTCGATTGGGCTCATGTCGGGTAAAAATGGAGGTCATATCTTTCACCGAAACTGTCCAGAATGCTTCTCGAACAATCCTGAATAACGTTTACCCGACAACATGGTGCACCATTCTTTTGGAGCATCCAATGTAGGTACATGAAATCTATGAAGGGCTCGAAATGGTCAGCAAGCAGTACCATGTATTTAGGCGGACCCAACCTTGCCGTGAACACAATGCATACCAGTGTGGAATCACCAGCAGCCTGGTGCCTTGTTAGCAACTGAGTCCATAGTTTCATGGCGTCTGCGTGACATCCGAACCCTACCATCAGCCGAAGCAACCGGTGAATTGATGCTCTTTGGTAGGTCTTTGCTCCCATATCTCATGGGAATTAGGACATGTAGGAAATTGTAGAAATAGGGTGTGATTCAGAGACTAAGATCAAAACTATTGCAATCAGAACGTATGTCTTTAAACTATGTATTAGATTATCGTTAATTTGTAAATTTATGGACTAATGATTTAAATCAAAATTATAATAATTGGGGGAAACGGACATTACTTCACTATTGTACTTTATGGAAATATAGATGGATTAACAAAGGAAAGTAGATATACTGTGCAACTATTATAAATATGTGTGTAAAATTAACATGAGATGCAATCTCGAATTGTGAGTTTGAATCTACCTCTACAAAAAAATATGTGTACATATTTTGTAGATTCATGGGTTTTGTAAGAAAACATGAAGTTGTAATCTCCTGACGAATATAGGATATACTCAAATGCATTAATTAAATATTTTGAGTCAAATTACATAATTAAAAAAAATGAATTGCTTCTTGTAAGAATTTTTAAATATTCGTGACTGTTCAATTCGGTCTAATATATTTTATTTTTTGATTGAATTGTAATATCAGAAGTATACAGTTAAGAGCGACAAAAAACAAACAATATGAAGAACATTGTATAAGAACCAGAACGGTAGGTTGTAATATTGAAATCAATAATTGAATTGAAAGTGCTCTTGAGCTATTGGCGGCGTATCATGATGTAATGACATTAAACCACAAAAACCTACCGAAATCATAATGATCCGCTAATGAGCTCGTGGTCAGCCTCGAACTCTCTGCAAGGGTCCAAAAATACCTTCATTATTGGTTATGTAAACCTATTATGCCATTCTCTGTAGTAAGGTATGCCTCGCTTGCTATAAATTTCTTCATTTTCATAGCCAGAGAAAAGGAGAGACCAAAGAAGACGGAGAGAGAATCTATTATCCATTAAAGAGGGAATCACTTTTTCCACTTCTTCTTTTTTCATCTTGGAATTTGTGTGTGTTCTTCCTTCTTCTGAACCAGTGACCTGGCTTAAGAACATTACGTGATCCTTTGCATGATCAGATAAGTAGGAAAAACGGAAAGAAATATTCAGCGGCGAGAAGGAGAGGAGGGATGCGAAAGGAAAAGGAACAACACTGGACCAAAAGCATTGGATGAAGAAGATGAAAGTAACAGTGGAAGATCCGTTAGCTTGATCACGATTTCTTCATGTTTATGAAATCGTTCTACGGAACATCTTTTTTTTTTTCCTTTTAAACGGTGAAGCCTAGATATAGACGTTTATTTTTTGATTATGTAGATTTCCATTCCCAGCGTACATGGTCTTATGTAACACCAAAATGAACATAACATGTGAACTTACTCATTTTACTTACAAATTCAGAAAGTTTTTTTTAGCTATCATTCATGTATTTTATATGCACCATGGTAAGAAATAAAGAAGGAAGATAAAACAACCTCCATGTGCCTATCTCAATTTTCAAGGCAGAACGGATAAGCAAGTGCAAGAAACAAATCCCATCTCACCTAAAGGAAGATAATACCGTACCTTTTGTGGGGGGAGGGGAATCTGAAAGTTTTCGGAACAGTAATTGTTTGAACTCATGTTCTCAATCTCAATGTAAATTGATCAAGTAGAACTAAAAAAATTTCCTGAAACACAATTGAACAGAAGCGATGGCTACTGGATTCAGATAAACTGAATAAAAGATGAATAAACTACACCAAATGAATAATCTGAATTACATTAGTGACTTGAATTCTCATTTATTTTCGTTTACAGCTGGTATTTAATTTCTTTTTTATTGCTGATTCCATTTTTATTAGTTTTCCTTTTAAAATAATTTTGAGTGAATTAGGAAATTGATTTGAGAAAAGGATTTCAAGTGTTGGCTCAGCATTTACTAAGAAATACTGAAATTACTTTACTAATGCCTAATCTGAGATAAGAGTACTGGCATGTAGTGTTTGATTTGTCCAATTAAGAAAGAAAGAAAGAGAGAGAGAGGAGAGGTAATTTCTCAGGCATGTAGAATAACAGATTTTACTTCCGTACATATATAACAGATTGGGAAATATTTCGGAAAACAGAGTCAGAGAATTTATTTGCGGAGAGGAGGAAATCCCAATCAGTCCCCATAAATCGATTTCTTCTTTTATAGCACGAATTCGCTTAAATTCTCAAAATATTCTCCTTAATATTTAGTGCTTAAGTCAAGTTTAATATTTAGTTTTTTTTATACTTATTTTTGCATGGTAATGCTATCTTCAAGAGGAGGTTCATGGCTTCTATCATTCTCTCACATATACTTGAAAGTCATGTAGAAAGTCTTCTTATAGTGACTAGCAAAAGGTGCTAAGTAAGCATGCTCGAGCTGATACTGAATGTAGGACAAACATCTTACCGACTATGAAATAGCAATCGAAAATCTCATTCGTATTTAATTAGGCTATCATAGTTTCCATTTGTTTGCATTAAATGCAAGTAAACAAAATTTCAAGAGTATAAGTTAAAGTATGTGTTTATACTTCTTGATTAGAGAGAGAAAATTAACAGCCATATGACATGGGAAGCTGCATCAACTTGAAAGTGAACTATACGGTATCATTTAATACTAATTGTACACATGTTGACCCGCGCCTCGTTCTTTAATTTTCTTTGTCTATTGTTAACAAGGAATTTGATTTATTAAGTGACATAAAACTGTTCCAATTATTTAGAGGAAAAGAAAATAATACCACGCCCTACACCACAACATGATAAAGTGAAACAGTGACCGCATGCATGTTTATTGATGATAGGGCATTTATTAGAGTTGGTTCCGCAAATTAGTTAAATGTGCTGGCTGTTATGATGAGAAATGATCTCGTTTCACATTATGTAACTGGACAATTTATTTTTGTCCCATTTACAAATGCTATACCATATCGAAAAGGTGAAAACAAATATAAATATAAAGAAGAAACTGACGAACATTTGAAGAACTCTGAATTCTTTCAAAGTCACTTACGAACTATGGGCGTTTCAGTTAAGACCGATTTAAGACCGTTTTGTTTAGGTATCTTGCTCAAATATAGTAGAGAATTGTATAACATTTTATTGGGTATAGAATCTCAGAAATGTTAACTTCCTAAATTTTTATTTCCTTTCACGAATCAATTGTTCTATTCATCCTCCATCTTCTTCGTTTTTTCTTTATTTGTACACCGGCACAGGCCACAGAATATTCACACTCATAAAACTACAATTAAGATTTTTCTCTACTAATTTAAACTCGCTTACTTGTAAATTATATTCACATTATTATTTTACTTCTATTAAACCTTGTTTTATATTTCTCTAAATTTCTTGACTTTCCCTTTTTGTTGCATATTTTAAAATATAGACCTAAGTTTTTTCTTGTCCCACTCAGTATTTTCTCACAGGTATCAACTATGTTGTTTATACTTTTTGTGAATTCTTTATATTTTACACTCTTCACGTTAATTTTTAGTGCTTATTTATTTTACCTTTTGTTTTCGCTTTGTCCGTCTGTCTGAGAGTGAGGCTAGAACCTAAATCAAAGTAGATAGAAACTGACTTCAGATTAGAGTTCAGCTATAACAAGTTACTCGGTCGTTTTCAGTCCAGTTATATCACAATTTTTACATACGGTATTTTTAATACTTTTTTGCACTTTAAAATAAAAATTTGACATATCCCATTCTTGGGTTTTCACTTTTTAGTCTTTGCTTTTCACTATTTTCTTCAATTTTACTCCTAATACCGCAAACAATGTTCAAATTGTTGCTTAACTGAACGGCTGTAGCTCAGTTAATAGAGCATTTGCGTCGCATTTGGAAGATTGGAAGTCCGCGCCCAGCGACAACACTTCTTGGTTCTTCCTAGTTTTCCTCGATTGTAGAACTATAATAGTTCTATCTTGACAACACTTCATTTCCTTAAAGAATAATTCAAATGATAGTCGTTGTAATTTGGAACTTAAACACCTGTTTGTAACTAAAAATTCTTACTGTGGTGTTGAATACTGTCGACTATATAAAATCAGATGATTGAGAGATGATTTTGGTCTCTCTAAAATTAGAACTGAACTATTCTGGCTGTAAATATAAAAAATAACATCATTATTGAGAAAAGACATTTGAACTATATAATAGGATTAATTTAATCATCTAAAATGTCTAAGTACTCGCTGATGGTAACTTAATCATTTAGCGAAACGATCTGAATAACCAGATATTTAGATACCATTGAAACCATCACAGATCTATACACATGTTTGGAACCTGGTTCTATCGTTGCACGGGAACTCTCCAGGTATATACCGGACCTACTCTTGGAAACAATATTAATCACATTATTCCAAAAAATATAGATGTTCAAAATCGATTTTTTAGGCCAGCATCTGAACTGCAAGCATCCTTGATATTTCTCGATATAAGAAGATTTTTTTTCTACTTGTAGCCTTGTACTTGTTTCTTTTACGTCTAAAAGCTATTGGATTGTTTTGGCATAAACTTTTCAAGTGACTCATTGTAGCTTTTTACCATTTTTCGTTTGTGCCGTCAATGAGTAAATAGCTATTAACGCCATAATGAGCTGGTGAGCTTCTAAGGACGAAATCTACAGCGTTTGGTAAATTAGCTTCGAACTCTGTTCAATGTACCTCCAGGGGACTTGAACCCGTGTCCATGTGCACAGACCAACTGTATAGTGCCTTTATGATCTTAACAGTAACATAAACTTTTTATTCTAGTGTTGCTTTCTACCTTTAGAGATTTAGCAATTGCAGTTTTTTTTTCAAGGATGTTAAGTTCTGGCACTTTCACTACAGCAATTTTGCACGGGTTTGGCCATGATCCTTGCTGGGGATTGACGATGCCTCTTATTCTATTTTGGCTTTCATGTATTAATATTCTTCACCGATGAAGTATTGCCATGTTTTCTGTATGCAGTCATGAGAAGAGAGTTTGCTGCTCTCGAAACACCAAACAATTAAGTTAGGTCTGACAAGTCGCCCATTTTAATGACCATTTGTTCTAACTGCTACTGAACTCAATGTGTCATATAAAGTAATATAGCTCGGAGATCAAACACAAATGAATATATACGGATGCAGTGCTGGAAATGGAAAATGTTGACTGGGGGAACGCAGAAATTTTTGCATATGGGAACTGCGGATTGCTCAGCAAAAATGGTAAGGAAAATGTAGAAGAAAACCGTACGGGGACTGCGGATCGAAAAAAAGTAAGGAAAACGGAAAAAATGTTTCCTTATGTGAACTGCGGATAACACGAAAATGGCAACTTCCAATTTTCGGCGAGTTACCGTAGAACTAGTAACTTCATTTTTACATTATTTTTACTGTTAGGATTTACCAATCAAAGTTAAAGCATTGTTCTGATTTTTGGTTTCTTCTGTATTCGTTCCAAGAAACACGAAGGAAAGATTTCTTGTCACTTTCTTGCACAAATGTATGTTTGGTGGGTGAAGTTAGATAGAGTTTCGCATACGTTCTGCGAGAACGATTCAGAGTTGGAGGTTTTTTTCACTTTTCCGTACCAATATGTCAGTATTGATTTCTCACCAATGCTGGCTAATCATTCTCGAACTGACACTTACTCCTCTGCTCCACGTACAGTAACACGTTTGCAATATTTCTGCGTGTTTTAAGCTTTCAAGGAATCACTTATCAGCATCTTGGAAGTATAAACTGGGTTTGTTTGGTGTATACATCCTCGGATCTTGCGATTTGACACGTTCCCCCTAGACACACTTTAGTTCACTCATTTAGGTGTTCAATTATTACAGTGTCCAAAAGTGAAAGAAAGAAAGTATTTTCCCTCTAATAAACAGAAAGTATTTTTATTTTCTGGGCTTTTGACGGTAGAAGTTTTAAAACGTATTCTTTGTTATGTCTGTAGCTAATTCTATATTACTTGTCCCATATTTTTGTGCCTTTTCTTATATAAAGAAAGAAAAAGAGTTCAAATGTCACATCATTCCAACATTTTCACTCATAAAGGTCTTTCGTCTTCTCTTAAACATATGTTGTCTATGAAAAGGAAGGCGCTGCTGTCAAAAGTATTCCCACGCGAGAGGAACACAGAGAGAATCTGCTTTACCTTGGCTTTCTCTTCAGTCTCATTCCAGAAAGCGTTTTCGCAAATGATTGCCTACATTAATCAACAAAGGGAAATTAAAAAAAGTTTCATTTCTTGACTTAGCATGACTGATTTCTGTTGACAAGATAAATTACTTTCATACAATGAGAATATGTATTTAGAAAATATTTCTGTAGGCCAGGCAAAGTGAATATGGTTAGTTTTTCTTAAAGATCATAATACTGTATTATTGTTTATAGCAGGTATCAGTAGTGCAAATATTGTTAGGTCTGAAAGTAAATATCAGTGGCGAAAAATACAAGGGAAAAAATAATATTATATGGTTAGTCAATGATTGATTTACAATGGTCATATGAAATCATTACCACTGGTAAATACTAAAATGTCCGTGAGTTTACTGATAATGGAAAACACTTCCAATCACATTGTGCAGTTCATGACGTGCAATAAATACACAGTACGCTGTGGTGAGTTAGAGTTTTAGTGTTTTTTTTCTTTTATGTAGAGAGTAAAGATGAGGTGATATACGGATTATATCTGTCATTCCGTCTATAATCAAGTTGTTGAACTTCTTGAGATCCTATATCAAATTTCATTCTTAACTAAGATGTTAGAATTAATAACAGTAAGTACTTGTAAATAGTAGTCAATTAAGAGGATCTGCAATTTAAATTTATATTATTTTATATCTCTCTTAGCTTCTGAAGGATATAGTTAAATGGTTTTCATTCACATCATCCTGTTGTGTTACGCCGATGCGAACGGCTCCACAACGTGTTAAACAACTGTCAAATGTAACACACACAATAAAATGATTATGGATCGAAGGTGTTTTTAATTTTATGAGTGACTGACTATTTTGTCTCTCTTCCCCTTCTCAGCATTCACAGTATGCTATAATTTGAATTCTAGAACATGATTATATTCTAAAAGTGGAGTAAGTGGATTTTTTCCTCTCTGGTTTTCGGCATCCCCCTTGTTTCCAATAATAATTTTGTACTTAACGGGGGGCGGAGGGATAAAAGTTTGAAAATACGTCTGGTAAATGACATTTGAAACATTATTCTCCTGAATAATAAGACAGCTTTGCACAGGTTCAGTGTTGGAGATCCTAGGGCCGTCCGTATGCCTGTCCAGAAGGAACGTGACGACAGTGGTCATGATATATGTTTCATGTCCTTTTTTTAAAAAAAATAAGTCTGTTTTTTTTCTGATGGTCTCCTACGTTCAATTAAAATAGAAGTATGAGAAAAATACCATACCGGCAGTCGTTCGGAGCAAGTCAGCAATAATCATAACAAAATGGGATTGATGGAGCCGGGACTCAATCTAAAACTTCTTCATCATTATATAGAACTTTACAACTAATATTTCTTTTCCATGTATATCGACTGGAGTTTACACCCCCACTTTCACTATAAATAACTACCACATTGTTCTATAAGTACTGTACGTTGCTGAGTGGGAATCAGATTCAGTTTTGGCACGTAGCAGACCTTACAGGGACTAAAAGTCAAGGAATAAATGTAGGCGAATATCAGTTTGTACCCAATGTTTTAAATTACATATATAATACCACGAAGAGATTCAATGCATGATAATCCTATGTAACTTTTCCTACATCTTTGTATGCTGATCGCATATTGGCCTTGTTTTCATCAATAAAAGAAAACCAGTTGCTGTTTTTCTCGTCAGATTCCATTTACATTTCGAGATAGCCATGAATATTTTTTTTTCAAAGCTGCTGCTTTTAAATCTTGAAACAGAAGACAGTATCATTAAACGTTACAATGCAGACCGTCATATACGTAAAATAATGTAACAGCAGCAGGAGAGAAGTGTATTCCACCTGTTATTTATGTCGTCCTTTCCTGCGTAGCAGAACTCGTGCACAATTTATTCCTAATGCAGTCACGACGTCCTCGTTAACAATTTTGCGTAGGACACCAAAAGGGATTCATTGCCTAACGAAATAAAAGAAAGGGAAAAAATGGTTTCAGTTGTCTAACCAGTTTCTGTACTTTCTCCTTTCGTGAATTGTACATTTCTATCCAACTTTGTTTCTGACTGATTAAAAATTAAGAATAAATGCATATACAAGTGATGTTATCATCACAAATCTTTTAATTGTCCATGTATACGTTGATGTAACTGTCCATATACTACATTCATTACAAATATACTTCGAATAGCACGGATTATTGTTTTGTATGGTAATTATTTTAATAAATACAAAGGTTTGGATTTTTTAAAAAATATGTACTTTATTACAATTGCATGCATTAGTGCAATGTATGCAGCATAGAAAAACTTTCAAGTATTTTGTACCAAAGTAGCTTTCTATTTTAATCTGTTTCTTCGTGATGCATTTCGTTCACCATGAAATGCAAATGAGGTTTGTTTCTGTAATCTTGTTTCACTAATTGTCTTCATGTTTCATTATATATTGTTGATCGTAGAATAATTCTATCTGTTTGTAAATTCATAAAGAAAACAATGTAATTTGAATTCGAGAGAAGATTTAATTTTTTGGAGTGTTAGTGAAATCAGCGTGTTGGTCATCTTTTTTCCTGTCATGTAAGTAGAATTCGCGTGCCATCTCTTTGTCAAATGTACATGTTCATTATTCTTGATAAAAACGTTGGTATTTAAAGATAATAATAACAGTACAAATAATCTTACTCAGTGAAATTAAGGAAAACTGACTGGATATCTCTGTGAAAATGGTAATTAAAAATTGCATTTTGTGCAATTTAAGTATGCAAGTTCAAAAAAAAATGCTTACGATAAATCACCAAATTGAAAGCCCTCTAGTTTATTTCTGGAAAATCTTTTTCTGTTATTTCGAAATATTTCAATTACTGATTATGATTTTTTCTCAGTACCTTCCAACGTTCTTAATTTGTAATTATTGTATCTCCACTTTTGCATGACAAAAAAACAAAAAAAAAAAACATGTAATTTCTTTTTTCACTTATTGAAGGTTTCCAACCATCCTAGCTGCCGTATTGGAGCATTGAGCTCAATATAACACTGGAATTAATCTCCGAGTTGAGGTTATGCTAGTCATGCAGACTGTTTGATTTCTCTATATGAAAACTAGGTCATGGTGCATATGTTCATACAGAAACACAAGCTGTCCGGCGGCTAGGTCTTATGTTTAGAAGCCAATCAGATTAGGTGGCATTTGCAAACAGGGACAGTTGGTGCTGTAAGTGAAATGTTAGTATGAAAGTAATGTGTCTACCAGAGTGAGTGAAACGAGCAAAAATTCTTTGTACAATTGTTGCCTTTGACGGAAGAGTCTTATGCGAATCTTAAAATATTAGTACACGTCGATGCTGTGTTGCAATTATGCGTTTCAGTTGATCAATGAATTAGTAAGTTTCTACTTACTGTTCTTTTATGTTACTTGTAGTGAAAAACATTTCTCCCTTTTATTTTTAAAGTTCATAACTGCGTGTATGATATGCTTGATTTCTCATTAAGAAACTTGGCAGCGCCCTAATTCTAGGTGAATTGTTCTATTACAATGAAGCTTTCACCAAACAACTTTTGGTTAGTGAACAAAAGATTAAATAAATAGAAGATGTAAAATGGCGTGGAGTTCGTTTGGAAGACTACACTTTATTTTCAAAAGCAAACTACCAATGTGTCTGAAGCGTAAAGTCTATAATCAATGTGTCTTACCTGTGATTATGTACGTCTGTGAAACTTGCACATTGAATGCGCAAACGACTCAAAGATTGACAATCACACAAAGAGAAATGGAGAGATGCATGCTAGGAATAACCAGGAGGGATAGGAAGACAAATGAATGGATTCGCTCACAAACAAAGGTAGAGGATGTAATCAAGAGTGCGAAGAAGATGAAGTGGAGATGGGCCGGTCACATAGCTAGACGAACAGATGGAAGGTGGACGACAAATGTACTACAGTGGATTCCTAGAGAAAAGAAACGACCGAGACGACGTCCAAATGTAAGATGGGTAGATTAAATCAAGCGCTTTTCAGGAGCTACATGGATGAGGATATCAGCAGATCGAGATATGTGGAAAGAAAAGGGGGAGGCCTTCATCCAGCAGTGGATAGAAAACGGCTGCATATGATGATGATATATATATATATAAACCTATATTCATTGATGGAAAATATCGAATTTCAGTGTATGTAGAGAAAAAGAAAAGGAAAAGGAAAAGAGAAAATATTAATGCTTCATTCCAATTACTCGAAGAGAGATTACAATTAGATTAATATTCTTCTTAGTAGTTCAATCCACTCGTTTCAAAGAGTCCGGGAATTTGTTTTGGCACCATTCAGTGTCGCTCTCTAACATGGTTTCCCCTGTTATCATTCTTTGTTTTAATTCTTTCTTTAGATATATTTTGTTATCTAGTTTCTTCTGAAATTAATCTTTGAATGTCCGACACATAGTACATTTCGGGCACCAAAGTATCAGCTTACAGATGAATGATCACCCTTTCTGATCTCAGCGCATTACACTTCATAGGACAAACATTCCTCACCAGTATTTCTATTCAAGGCAATAACGTTCCTTTGTAAGTGTGACTCCATTAATAAATCGATATTGTAGAAAATTATCTTTTGTAACGTTTCTTCCTTTGAAGATGCATATGACGAACTTCAAACTTAGTAACATAAAGGTGCTAATACTAGTTTATAAACGTCATTTGGAAAATCACTGAATTTCGAAAGAACACAAGACAACAAGAACAGCAACAAACTAATGAACTAAGATGCTTTTGCATTGTTGCAACATTGTTCCTATGGATTCATTTTCTATTGCATGAATATTATTTTAAGTTTTAGGACTTTTCTCAATACTATGAGAGCAAGATGATAATTGAAAACAGCATTTGACTAAACTGTGCAATGGTTTCTGGTCTTTGAAACATTCTAGTTAGACGAAAGCTCTTCTTGTACATAGCTGGTACATACAAACAAGATATAAATGTAAGTGTAGCTTGCATCAAATTGTTTCCTTAAATTTAGTATTCGTTTTAAGTGGTAGCATGTCTTCTTTTGATAATTTAAGAAAGATGCAAACGATTCATTATTACACTTATAAACGGTAATATTTTATTTACTTACATCGATAAAGACATAGATAATTGCCTTTCAGGGTTGTCTTGAAATATAACTATATAAGTAGTTATATTTCTTATACAAGTAGATTTACAAAAATTAAAGTTAGAAACATAATAAATGGCGCGAATCTTAAAATTCACAAATGAAAAGTACCGAGCAACTGTAACTCAGTTGGCATAGTTTTGGTCTTGTATTCGGAAAGTTCTGAGATCAATCCCAGCGATCTGCCATTCTGATGGAGTGCTTTCCAGGTTTTTCTCCTCAAATATACCAGGCTAATGTTGGGATGTTACCTTCTAATTAGGAACTAACCGATTTGCTGCTCACGCCTTCCCTAATCTATATCGGCATGATGCGATCAAAAATTCAAATACAGTATCGCTCTATGCGAAGATGTCAGGATGTTGAAAAATAAGATGACCGTAAATATTTATTAGTAACTTTCATTTTTATTTAATTTACGATTATGAGCCAGACAGGTCTTGTCTGTGAAATGACGATCCTCCGGACCATGGAAGTGGAGAGCAGCGGCTACAACTTGTGTCTAGGTATCACAAGGCATTTCCCGCTGAAACTGGGATAAATTCTGGAAAACCTTAGTTCGTATGTTGGGCAGCAAGATTCAAATCTGTGTGCCTTCCCAGTGTCAATCCAAAGCCTGTGACCATAACCACTAGTATACAACGTGGACTGGATTATAAATGACGTAGAGCAGAACTTGTTTTTCTTTTAAATGAATTTCTGTTGCACAGTACAATATCTTTAAAGGAAGTCGTACAATGTTTTCATTGAATTGAATAAAAAAATATTTATGATTTAACATTTCGAAACTTTGTTAAGACATCAGGAAAGAACTTTTAACTTACTGACTTCGATCCGTCTCGATTATACTAGTACAATGCTTTTAACCTGTACACACATCCATCCATAGCACAGTCTACACTCGAACCCGCAATCTCGGGATGGCGTGCTAGAGCCGTAGTCCGCACGACTATCGAACTGGGCAAAACAAGTTTGTGTAGAAACAAACAGCATGTTACTTATTCTTGTGCGAAACCTCAATATGCTTTCTTATAATCAATTAACGTAAGACACTGACTGTCATGAAGTAGGTCGTTCCAGGGCAGTATAATGTAATAAGAGGTCACCCACGAGACTGTCATTCCGCAATATATTAAGCCACAACTACCAATTACTGAGGATAGAACACAGGTTTACAAGAAAATATAATAATAGGTATGCTTCAAACGAAGTAAAAGTTTGCGTGTGATTTGAAGACAACACAGGTTTCTATTCAGTTTCAATCACACACAAAGAAACAGAGATGAAAAGATTTATGATCTGAAAGGGATGATCTTTCAAACGTAACGGATGGTTTGAATTTTTCTATGATGCGTAAGAGCTTTTTGTATGAAGAACGTTTTTTGGTTGCAAGGTTATGTAAGTGTTGAAGGTATGAAAGGAATTATTCTAGATCAGATAAATTTCGTTGATATAGAGAAAAGACTCGCTTGGTTTAGAAAGATTTAGTTACGAAAAGGAAGAGGGGGAGATAGGCAAAAATGAGACTGGGTGTGGCCTCGATATCTCCCAGCTTGCAAAGCGACACCCTCATATTCTGGTTCGCCTTGACAACTAGTCTTTCTTTTTTTCCTTCTTGACAAAGAGAAAGTACAAAATCGAGACATATACTTTATAACAGCTGTGACGCTAAAGTATAGCTATTTGGTTAACTATGAAAGATATTATTTGTCTTCATAACAAAGCAGTTCGATACATTATTCTTACTCCATTAGTGTTTGAAGTAGAGCAACAACAATATACCAATTATTATTCTTACTAATTATTGTAAATCATCTTAACACAAAGCACAAGCACGTAATCACTGCGTGCATATGCTAAATATGCCTTAGATTTCAACTTAAATAAATTATTTAGTTTCATATATTTCCGAAATTGGTTATAATAAAGGTGACATTTAAAGGATTTTCTGATGGCTAACTTCGTTTGATGAATCAAATGTAAATACGTTGTAGGAAGATATACTCTGCTAATATCATATTTATCTAGGGTTTCTCCATATATTTTTTTCTTCCTAACAAAGCATTGGTAACTTGAAACCATTGCTGTTCTGCTGTTCCTTTAAATGCTAGGAAACTTTTAGAAAGTAGTGTCGCCTAGAGCCTTTCTACTTTTATCTGGTATACTCTGCATATTGTACTTAGTATTTAGAGTCATGTAGGTCAAAAGTTTTCGGAATACAGTGAAAAGTGTCTTTCCATTCTTTGTTGTGTACAGAAAATGAGTAACGGAATCATCACCCGCGTGTTTCATGTGGAGGTACGCATAGGCAGTACACAAATACGTAGTAACTGTACTACATATGATATCAATCCTTACGTTGAATTTTCTTTTGTTTATTCTTTTGATTTTTCGCCTCATTTTGCAACAAACAGAGCTATAAGAATCTATGCACCTGGTTTCGAAGCCTGTAGGAAATTAATAATAATGTTATTTCTTTCTTTAAATATTGAAACATTACTTACTTACTTGCTCTATGGTTTAAAAAACTGGCAAGTTCATGGCCGCAGTACCAGTGTAAAATTCTATCCTGGGCAAGATAAGTCAGTTTTCAGCATAAACGCCTATGAAGATTCCTTCTAATATTGTCCTCCCAACGTCGTCCCGGTCTTCCCAACGATCTCTTTCCCTCCGGCTTTCCAATATAATCTCCGTTTTTCCTCTATCCGAGCTACATGGCCTGCCCACCTTAGTCGTCGCGATTTCATTATTCTTACAACATCGGACGAGTCGCAAAGTTTGTGAATTTCTTCATTATTCAGTCTCCTCCATTCCTTAGCCATCTCGTCCCATTTCGGCCCTTACATTTTTCTCAAGACTTAATTTTCAAATGCACGTAATTAAGTTCATCTGCTTCGTACTACAACTTTTGCAACTGTAAAATAGTACCGGCAGAATAACCGTTCTGTATATTTTCAATTATTTCAACTTTCTTGATATTAATCGCGATGTTAGCAGTTTCTAAACTGAATAGAATCATAAGTTGCCCAGTGCTAAACGACTTCTTATTTTTGCCGTGACATCGTTTTTGTTTGTTATATATGCTCCCAAGTATTTAAATTTATTTACTTTCTCACATTTAATTGTTATGTATCTAATTCCTTGATTCCCAGTGTTTCGGCTTGTTATCATGTATTTTGTTTTCTCTATGTTTACCTGTAGACTTATCTACAGGTGTTACTTTGTAGTGCATCTATATCTTCCCCTATTAAATCTACATCATCTTCGTACACGGAAGCTGATTGAGGCCATTTAATGTTAGCCCCTTTTTGTCCTCTTTTATTTTTAGAATCGCATATTCTAATGCAAAATTTAACAGTAGTGGTGAACAAGACATCACCTTGTTTGAATCCGCTGTGAATCTCGTAACTGTAGTTGGTGAACAGTCCCATTGCATTCCCAAATTCTCAGAGTCCTACTGGATATTAAGGCGTACTAATTAATTCATTAAGGTCATGAAACTTACATCTGTAGGGACCTTTTTCGTTAAAATATAATTTTCATTTCCAAAAGGATATATGAGGCTGCAAAATGTGGTGAAAACATTATATTTGAGACGGTATATTGCTCGATTCAAGTAATATGAACACTTGTTGCAAGCACATTTTCAGATGCTATAATCTGTGATTATCAGTGTTAATATTTCAAAGGACTTGTGAGAGAAAACTATGATAAACAATATAATTTATATATACCATATATTCGTTAAATGATAATTATTGCATTTGGTTGGTATACAAATTTCTTCGTCAATCGTGTAATACAATCTATTTTAAGTCAGTAGTAACTTACATCATCACATTTCCATATTTCCTCCCAAACCTTCCACACATCCATTATTAGATACAAACGCTTTCACTTAAATTTCTAGTTAAACTCTACATGCTCTAGTGTAGATGAATACGTAACTCTATTTTCTTAAATTTTACACCAGTAACTCCAAAAAACATAATTATTAAGCATTTTCTGCACAATATACACTAAAATTTAGAGTTACCTACATGGACGCTCTATTGCCGAGTGCTGAAGCAAAAAAGGCAAAGAATTAAAAGATCGGAAGCGTGCATTATTACTTGTAATCGGTTACAAGATATGAAGTTTCCCACATAATAACAGTAGAACCATTGTATATCAAAAAAATCATTACAAATAGAAGAAGATGATCAATAAAACAAATACTCTTTTAAAAGAGAGGGGACCAATCTTTATTTATTTGATCTTTATACTA
>JAGDQP010033680.1:2553-20536 GCA_022664845.1 Lepisma saccharinum | reverse complement strand
TTCCTTTAATTACTCCACAAGGGCTACTTGACCAAAATGTGAGGCATTTTTCCTCAATCCACTACATTCACACGATAATTTCACACACGACTAACTGAGATGACATTTTGAATTGGAATCACATAGAACCTTCTTACTTGTCTAAAATTGTCACGATATACTTTGTTCAATAAACCAGGATCAACAAGAAAGGAATAGAAAATTACTGGACGCAGGTCCAATCCAGAAGTTTTACTCTTTAAGAGAAGTTTTGAACTTAGAAATTTCTGTTTAGTTACTCCTATTGTGCGTGTATGAATTTATATCATAAGTGTTTCTCTCCCATTCCCCCGTAGGCAGGAAGTGGCTAGAGGAACCCGCCAGCCCTCAAAACCTTCAAAGACTTACACAAAAAAACTTTATGTATGTATGGATATAGAATGTACAGAAACATATTGTGACAAAATTTCCTGCCCCCATAATTTTTACCCAGCATTTCCTCAGACAAAAGGCCTTCGCTGATACCTTCTCTATCATCTATCTATTCTGAGCCAAAGATGCCAAATGGTAGTAAAATATTAATTTGAAGCAAGTATTACGTAGCAAATGTTTCTATTATCCTGTTCGTTTATACTGTCAAATAATTCGCATTTATCGGTAAAGGAATTTGAACTAGCTATATTAACTTTTAATCATATTTGCACTTATTATTCACGAAACTGATATTTTGTAAAAACTACTTCATATTAAAATTTCCAATCAGGCATGTATTTATAAATAAGTTTTGCGAGAAGTTCACGGGCTTTCGGTTGGGATCCAAGATGTATCTGGGCATGAAATGTATATTTATACTGTATATAAGGACGTTTCAAATTATACTAATTTAGTATAAAATCTCGGCTCTCATATCTTCATAGTCTCTTATTTAAATACATTTTGATTTTGTAATGTTCCTTTTCCAGTAGTTAGTACAAGCTCCGCTAATTGCATCAAATAGTTTCTCGACAGTTATAATATGAACTACTTTACCAAATCCTAATAGTAGTTCATCATTGTTGTTCGTATATTTCAACGCACGTGGGCATTTGTCTAACATGCAATACTGAAAACATAATAGTCTACAGGTAAATAAGTTAAGGTAAAATGGTGGTTCCACACTGCTTTTTTACAGTTAGATTTTTAAAACTACTATTTGAACAGCTATTTTTAACAGATATTTGCATATAGCAGATACTGTTGTCACTGCTACGGAAAGATAATAGTTGTGCTCGTCCCTGGTACACGAATAAGGGCGGAGGTCAACGCCAGTGTTGCCATACCACGCATACCGAAATGCCTTATCAAGAATATTGTGGAGGTTCTAACTTTTTTGTGGGGCTCCTGACCCTTTCGGCGTTTGGGGTTTCTGACCGATTGTGTGGAGTTTCTCAATGTTTGTGTGGATTTTCTGACCGTTTACACATTTGAGTTTTCTGACTGTTTTGGCGATTGGAGTTCTAACCGTTTTTACGTTTGGGGTTCTAACCATTTTGGTGTTTGTGGTTTCTGACCGTTTTCGTGTTTGAGGTTTCAGACCGTTTGTGTAGGGGTTCTGACCGTTTTTAAGTTTGGTGGTTCTGGCCGATTCCCACATTTTCATGTGTTTGTAGTTCTAGAACTATGAAATAATAAAATAGTTTTAAAAAAATTACTCGCGTCATTCGAGAACAGATTTTTCAATCTAACATGGGAACGATTAGCATAACATAACGTCCATGTAACTTTTTTTAAGACTGTTGAGAAACGCTTCTACACTAGGAACTACCCTTGTTCACTATATTTAGCTACTGTTTCAACCAAGACGGTGTTTCAACCAACTCCGGTCTCCCCTAGGTAGTATTTCTTCTTGTTTTCTGTGTTTTTTCGTTTTGTGACTGTATTATCATATATTCTGTTCTTCATTTCTGTTCTTCTTCATTATTATACATTCTGTTCTTCATTTTGTTCTACATGATCACGTATGTTCTTTAGTGATTAACTACTCAAATTATGTCAATTTTATCTAGAATATTTTAAATGGTTGAGTGGAAGGAGAAATAAATGAAATGAAATTATATTAAAAAAAAACTCGACTACGAAAACAACTTATGCCAATCGAGAGTCAGACACGAAATCGATAACAAGACGAAACCAGTTGTACCACCAGTTATATGCTCATCGTGACAAGGTTGATGTTAACGCGATATCTCCGAGTTACGATGGAGAATAAGGGCCACCTTCTTGTAAGTTACTAAGACTCTACTTATTGGTTCGTAAGGTCTCATATTTGCCACATCTTTGCCCACTTACATACTTTTACATATAAATGTTCAGTAATTTCAGAATTTAACTTTCACATTTAGAAGGGATAAATTTCCACTAACATAAATTTATGGGGCGTCTATTTTATTTAGTAATGGATCAACGTGTATCCAAAGCAATTGTAGTTTGTAAGTCTGGAGGAAATACCTAAAATGGCTATCCAACGAGCCCAATAGTTGTAAAGGTACCTAAATTCTTATCTCTACTAGCAACTATGGTGGTGAGAAGCACAGTTGATGGAAGCAAACGAGCTAATAACACTCCAGTATGTATGGAAATAGGTACCAAATCTTATTACTATTTTCTTAATTTGAATTCATTTGTTTTTGTTAAGGAACTTTGGCTCAAGCCACTAGATTTTAAGAATGTTTCGATGGAATTATCTCCCGGTTACCCGATAAAACAAACACTTTTAATTATGCGCGTTTCTTTCACGATAAGTAGTATGCAGAAAATGCATAATCATTTGAGCGGAAATGCAATACTAATGAGTTCTTGTGTGGTAGTATGGAAGTCCCAATTAGCTGACAATTACAACGAGTCAAGCTAATGCTGAAATGCAGAGCCAGCTCTAAGTCAATCGGCGCTGTGTACCAAATTTTGCATGGACTCTCATAAATGGTAATTTAATTTTTGGAACTCATACGATACACTCGCACCCGAAATGGTTAGACCCCCCCCCACCTCAATTTCTGTCATTCCCCTCGTAATTCACGCACTGGAAATGATCGTTTATCCAGTATTCCTTTTGAAAATAAAAAAAAAATATGTATTACAGTACAATGAAATGTCTGAAGTTGGTTATCAGAATATGCGTTGGGATGAGTATACTCAAACGACTGTCAATCAACTTGGCGTTCACACAAACACAACAGAACAGACTTGCAGAAGCGAAAGAAACCATACCACGTATAATAGCCAGAAGGATTTGTTGTATTATTTGTCGGATCACATGTTTCAGACGGAAAACTGGCAAATGACGAGAAGAAAGTGTGTAAATTATAGATTCGGTATAGTTATGCGCAAGGAATGCTAATTTAATAACTTAATAAACATTCGTAGTGATAACGCAGGGGAGAAAGGAAGGTGTTATTCAGATCTAACCTTAGCTGTAATAACCAAACGTAAGGGACTACTGGGCAAAGTTCTCATGGTAGAAGAGGCATACATTAAAAGAAAATGCAGGTATAATTTAGCCGAGTATATACTATTGAAATATAGTATAGATATGTTATAGTGGCGATGCGCGTGTTAGTGTGGGTAAGGGAAGTGAAAACGAACAAAATAGTGAAAGTTTGATTTCGATATGTTGAATAATTTTGTGCAACAATAAATCCCCTCTCCACTGACAACCATGGGAAAATGCAATCCATTCTACATTGATGACTATAGTGTAGCAAAACTTATTCAATAGTGCATAATAAAAGGTATTTTATTAGGAAAGGTGCTACAGGGCGTGATATCGATACAACATACATATTTACAATAAAACCAGCAAAAGTACCAGCCCGTTGGTGTGGGGTAAATATAATATGTTGGCAACAGTCATTGGGCCATTCACCAATACCCGCTTCCACGTGGCGGCCTGCGCCCTTAACTTGGTAAGTTTTGGGGGCTGCGCCCCTTTATCGTAACCAAACTCTCCTATGTGTAAGGGAGAACACTCAAACACTTCCGTTCAGACTTGACGGGGAGGAATGCGGTTTATTGATGGCTTATCTACGTGTCAAGCTGGATATTAAAAAAAGAATGATCCAAATAGGTCCAGTAGAACGGCCGGACGGACTGGACAAAGTTTGTGATAAATATTCCCCATAAGGAATACATAAGGTAGAACAAACACTTCTCCTTCAGTTCAGAGATGACGGAGAAGAATGCGGCTTCTTCATGGTTCATCTACGTGATATTCCGAAAATACGAAAAAAAGAATGATCAAAATCAGTCCCGCAGAACGGACGGACGGACTGGACAAAGCACTTTTTAGCAAACTTCTTTAATATATAGATACTTCAATAGATTCATTGAGAAGACTAGCACAGAATAGATCACTCACACAAAATCTCACAAAAGCAACCTCAACACTCTTCTCACGCCCAGGCCAGACAAGATATTTATATTACGCTTTAGACATTATTGTAATCTTTATTTAATCAATATTAAATGCGCGTAAGCGTAAGCGAATGGACAATCAAATGCACGTGCTTTAGTCAACCGTTAAAAGGGGAATTTGGATAACCATCGACGGTGCATGCAACAAAGCAACGACGCATCGACATGATTCGTAAGTGCTAATTTGGAAGCCGCGAAGAAATGCTCATCAAATATTCATGTTCAGCCACGTGGAAAAGTTGTCGGATGTTGTCATTTTGAATCCATCAATAAGATACCTTAAACTTAATTTTTACCACTCACTTGCAAGAAACCATGTATTGGGTATTGCTTAATATTCTTAATTAGCTCATTTACTTCCTTCATATGTTCCAACTATCTCACAATTCACTAAAGAACTAATGTAGAATTACAATACAACGTACATTAATGTACACTCTTGAACCATGTGAGCAGGCACGTACCGAGAAGTTGGTTTTTGGGGGGTTCGAGGCCTGTCTGGGTGTGAAATTTACGTAAAGTTCATATCATTTTGCAAAAAAATTATACCAATTTCACAAAAAAAGTCTGAATTTGAGGGTTCGGACACCCAGGACCCACCATCTATGTACATCCCTTTAAATCACATACAAAGAATGCTCTCGCTCTCCCCCCCCCCTCTCTCTCTCTTTCTGAGAAAATAAATTACAATTCTCTCGAAATAAAAGTTCATTAATCTCTAAAACCATCCATTCGCAGTCATGAGCACAAAATACCGAAATCATCAACATGAGGAAAACGAATTCACTACCTCAGATAGGAATGATAGGAAATATACTTACAATTCCATCGTGAATAAGCACACAGTTCTGAAGGTTTCCACTTAAGCAACCCAAAGTAAAATTTGGATAAAACCCTTGCTGGGATGGCAAAATACTATTTAATTTCACAACTTTCATTTTATCTTCAGACGGAATTAGTGCAAACAAAGTAACTGGATTTGATGTAAGAATATAAATTGTATCGTTCAATGGGTCATCAAGATGAGCTGGAAGAGAAAATAACTTGCATTATAATTTGTGCAAATGTAGTAATTTACATAAATTCACCACAGAGCATTGTGAAATGGTTTAGAAAAATATCAAAGAACATTCCGAATAAAACAACTGTCCTGTTTATTGATGTTTTCAAAGTAGTGTTTTCCTTTTAATATTTTCGAAACTTGGTATAGGAATTGTGACAACAGTGAAATAAAAAATGTTATAGTTTTTGTGTTTCCTTAGTATTTTTTCCATGAAGAGAGCACAAGCTTTATTCCTATTTCCTCTATTAATATTTAATTCTGGCTTGAAACACGTTCTTATGGCAGCCCGTTTAATTTTATTCGTGGAATCAGGAACGGACTGGCAAACTTTGGCCCATCCGGCTTAGCTCCAGAGTTGGCTCACCATCAAAATATATGGTAGTAGTTAGAACTTTGATTTGCAGCAACAGGCCAAGAAATATAGCTTCGATATTGGACTAATTAAATGAAAGCTAAATTTCTCAGTATTGGTATTTCAAACCAAATCTTAAACATACTAAAATTCCCCATCGATCTCACGCCGGCTTTACTTTCAAAATGACGGCTACAAAATGGTGGCGTGAGAATTTGTTGCGCTCTGACATTTGCTACACGTGGATTTTCATTTTCAAAGTGTAAAATTATGCAGAGCAGAATGGTTACTTAAATGTTAGTAATTAAATTAATGTAAATTTTCAAAACAAAATTTTCTTCGAAGAAAAATACGTTTTTCCACTCTCATTTTTTTTTTCTTTTTTTAAAGTCTACGCTATTAACTTTAATTAAAGGTTCCACGTCGATGAAGGACGAAATTTATTAAGCTCGTGCGATTAATGAAGACAATGAAATGTGTTTCATGCTTTTCTTATTCTTTATTCTTTGGTACGCCCTCAGTTTACGTTCGGTCCACATGTAACTCAAAGCGGTATGAGCATTAAATTATGGAAGCTAAAGACAATGTATGATTAGTCTATAGGGGGGTTGTTTCAGTAGTGGCTGAAAGTGTTCCGATTTGTGTCGTGAGTTTTACAGCAACGATAGTTCTCGCTTATGGAGAAGCAAAGCAAACTTTGTGTCATTTGTGGAAATACTCTGGCAAGTTCTGGAGAAATTTTAGAAGTCACCTGTGTATGATGCTACCCTTTCTCGCAAAGATGGACTTCATTCTAATTTCTGCAATACGAGCAGCAATACCGTCCGTACATGTTGCATTCCGAAAAACTACACACGGCAAAGTACTATTAAAAGTTATAATGTAGAACAAGCAAGTAGTGATTCATTTCAAGATTCGTTAGTAAATTTGACATTATGATCTGCAATCGAGCATGCTTTAAATATCAAACAGACTGCCTGTTTTGTGGAGAAGAAGCATCTGAAAAAGTAGAGACAAAAAAAGCAAAAATATAGGAAAACTCTTCATGAAGTAAGAACACTTGCGTTTCAGAACACGCACCAAAGCAAGAGGGACAATGAAGGACAAAGAGTAATCGAACGAACGGAAAATGTCACTGATCTTGTAGAAGCAGAGTCAAAATACCATCATAATTTAACGTTATAATAGTCTCTTTATTGACGAGGGAAGCAGCCAAGTTGGGAGACCTGTGGATGAAATAAGCCGTTCAGTTGCCTATCTGACCACGTCCATTTCAATATTTTTTTTTACAAGAACGAACTTTCTGAGCTCATATTTGTGGTTTAATCCATCACATTCATGATTGCCAAGACCGATGATGAGATTGAACTTTCAGTAGGTTGAACGAGGTCTAAACCCGTTATCACTTTCAGATGAATTTAAATCGATAAACCCTTTTTCAAACAAGAATGGACATGGCCCGTTAGGAAACTGAAGGGCTCAAATAAGACTCCAAGCTTTCAATACACTCATTGAACACATTGATGATAACGATGAGTGTCAATATTCTCTTGATCCCCTGCCGAAGTAAATGGAGACATTTCTTTGAGGTGAAGTTGATTACTCCGACAAGCAGTTGAAGAAAAAGCTCATTCGTCACTATGGAGAGAGAGATTGGTCATAACTCATAACAGAAGTTCGGACTTCATCTGTTAAAGAAGTAATATTCACGTTCAAATGTTACGCCAATAAATTGTTGCATGTACACTAATAAAGAAAATAATTGGAAGAACATCTTCCAATCGTGGAAAAAGCAACATAAATTATTAAAGAAGAGTAGATTGTCCTGCCGTTTGCCCCTTGCTTGGGAAGCCTATACTCTCATTTGTACAACTGTGTGTGTGCGAATTAGCATATGAATGCGTCCTGACTCAGCAGGGGTTAGTGGTGCGCGAACGATTACGTGGGCGAACAAAGGCGATCTTCATCACTTTTGACAGGACCCTCGTTACTTTTGACAGCAACTGTCAGTTTGACATGTTCCAATACGAGCCAAGGGAACGTTATGGAGAAACCAATGTATTTCCAGAACAAAGGAAACCTCCCTCCTCTGCCTGTGCTCGTGTTTGAAGTACAATACGTGTCACGTTGAACAAGAGAATGATAAATAGAACCTAACCCAAGTACTTTGTGTGATAGTTGAATAAATGCTAAGGGTATTGTTAAAAGGTATCGTAATTGTCAAGGTGGAAGAATGATGGATGGTCGGCATCTCGTGTACTGTATGAATGGACGACGGTTGCAAAAGGTTAATTCTATAGAAGAGGATGACAGTGATGGATTTATTCATAAGCTGAAATCCCGGTACAATAGATTGAATAAACCTGACAGGTGAGATGGATGGTCTGTAATCAAGGGCCAACTCAGACAGAAGTTGAATGCTATAGCTTGTATAAGGTTGTCAAGGGGCAGAATGATGGATGGACGGCATATTGTGTACTGTATGAGTAGAGGAGTGAGGCAGAAGTTTAATTCTATAGAAAAGGATGACAGTGATGGATGCATTCATAAGTTGAAATCTCGACACAATAGACTGAATAAGCCTGACAGGTGAGATGGATGGTCTGTAATCAATGGACGACTCAGAAAGAAGACGAATTCTATAGCTTGTATAAGGTTGTCAAGGGGCAGAATGATGGATGGACGGTATCTTGTGTAAGCAATGAATAGCCGACTGAGGCAAGAGGTTAATTCTATAGAAGAGGATGACAGTGATGGATTTATTCATCAGCTGAAATTGCTGGAAATATCAAACGTAGTGAAATATGTTGATCACAAACGATATTTTTTCCTGAAAAAATATCTTTATAATAGATTGAATAAGCGTAACAGGTGAGATGGATGGTCTGTAATCAAGGGACGACGCAGACAGAAGTTGAATTCTATAGCTTGTATACGCTTGTCAAGGGGAAGACTGATGGATCGAAGGCAACTTGTGTAAGCAATGAATAGTCGACTCAGGCAGAAGTTTAATTCTATAGAATTAGAGCACAATAGCGTGTACAAGGTTAACATTGGTGGATGAATCCGCAAGAGCAAATCTCCGGAAATCACAAAAGCATTGAAATGGTTATGTTGTGTGGTTGAGTATGAGAGAAGATTGTTTTGTAAAGCACCATTAGTCATAGGGGAAGATGATTGGATGATGAATGGATACGGATGTTATTGTGAGTCAAAGACTGTACTGATGATGTAGAGATATGTCGGAATTGAATAAGGGATGATTTCCTATAGATTGAATAAGCCTGACATGTGAGATGGATGGTCTGTAATGAAGGGACGACTTAGACAGAAGTTGAATTCTATAGAAGTAGATCAAGGAGTTGATTTGTAAAGAAATGGTGTGACAAGCCGTAAATGGATGGACAAAGCACGTAAAGAAGATCACTGGTAATGGCATAAGTTGCTCTGTGGTGTTAAATCACGTAAGAAGATCGATAGCAATGTCAAAGAACGTATTAAGAACTAGGAGAGAGGTGATAAGAATGGAATACCATATTCAAAATCTTTATTACGGCATGGAGGACAAGGGTAAAAGGGCTTACGTCAGGTGAACAAAAGGATAGGGTAAACCAGAAAGAGACGTTATTGGGAGAGAATGATGTCCTTTCAGTGATTCAAGTTTAAAAAAAGAATAAGAAGGGAAGCATAGAGAAAGAATCATCTGTGTGTATGCGACACAGCGTTAGGATCCAATGAAAAGGACTGAATAGAATGAGGGCGTCTGTATGAGGGCGAATGAGGTAGACCAGCGGTGAACATGCTTTAGAGAAAAAACGAGCCAGTCGTGTAACTGGCCAGGAAGAGCGGAGAGTGCGGGTTTGCGGGGGATGAGGATAGATATTGACGTTGACAGATCAATGCATATCACTGTGGTGTGATCCGTACATTAGTTATTATCTACCGAGTAATCAAGAAAGATCGAGTTAGTGATTCATATCATAAGAACAACGGAATTAAAGTACGAAACTTGAATGACTTTATGTGATTATGGAAATATGTAAAAGTACTGTAGATGTAATAGCGTATATAATGAAGACGAAGCACAGAGAAAAATGAACGCTTTCGGTACGTGGAAATACAAATTCAAATGTGAAAAGAGGTAGGGGGACAAACTTGAACAAGGGCGTAATGAAAAAGGATAAAATGTTATGCGTACAGGGTTGTTTTTAGTTCGCAATGGTGTATATCTTTAGTTCGCATATTCAAATATTGCAAGGATAAGTTAGTCCCGTCTTGGACATTATAGAATTTAAAAAAGCACAAGGAAAATGCATTATTGTAACGGTATCTGCATATAGTTCTATTAATGAAAAGGAAGTCGTCATAATGGAAGGAGGAAAATGCAAGTCGAATAGTAAGATGTAAAGAAATGTAGTACTAGACTTGAAACAATGTCGTAAAGCAAATAGTAGGAAACGATGCTAATAGAGTCTTGTCATTAGTTCACAATGAATCAGGGTGGGGTGAAATATTGCACTGAAAATGTAACGCAATTGGCAGTCATACAATTAAAAAGGACCACATTGATGGAAGGTGGGTGACAAGAAAAGAATCTAGCGATAACTCCATGTAATAATAATAAAACCCACAATAACCAATGTGCAACACTGTGAGGAAGATCAATTGTAAAACATCGTAGGACGTGAGTAAATGACTAAAAACAAAGCTTAAAACAAAAGCATTGGGCGCGCTCTGAGTAAATGAATGTAGTACTGTAGACTGAGTATAAAAAGTGTAAAAGAGTTAAAACCTAGTTTTGACATTTCATTCACCAAGTTGTAGTCTTGAATAGGGGAGGTATTTGGGAGGGAATAAGTGGAAGGCACCATGTTGTTATCGGTGCGTGGTTAAATAGAAAAACTGGGGTACAAAACTGTACCGACTGGAATGTACGTAAAGTGTATAAATTTATGTATGGGTGGAAGACAGGATCGCAAAGTGCATAATTGCATGTATGTGTGGAACATTGGTACTGTGAATGGTGAACATGGGTAGACATAGGAACGATGTAGGGAGTGGGCGGTGGAGCTAAACAGAGGAAGGGAGTTGGAATACTAAAAGACGACAAGCAACATGGTACATACAGGATGCATAAAGGAAATAGAACGCATATGTAGGATATACAGGGTACGTTCGGAAGAGATAGTTGAAATGATAGTAAACCATATTTATGATCTCCGGAAGTTAATGAACAGTGTGGGGTGAAATCATCGTCTATGGATCATAATATGGTCTATGGAGGGAATATACTAAAAATAGTGGATCGAATGGACAATGCTGGGTGAAATTGAGTAAATACGGGCCGATGGATCATAATGTGGTCTATAGAGGTAATATACGCAGAGCATTGGATCGAATGTAACATTGTGCGGTGCAGTCGAGTCAATACTGGTCTATGGATCATAATGTGGTCTATTGAGGGAATATACGAATAGTAGTGGATCGAATGGACATTGATGGGTGCAGTCGAGTCAATAGTGGTCTATGGATCATAACGTGGTCTATGGAGGGCATATACATATAGTATTGGCTTTAATGTACGTATAGGGTGAATAATGGTCTATGGAGAGAATATATGCATCGTAGTGGTGCTAATGGACAATGTGAGGTGAAATCGAGTCAATAGTGGTATATGGATCATAATGTGGTCTATGGAGGTAATATACGCATAGTAGCGGATTGAATGTACAATGCTGGGTGAAATCGAGTCAATAGTGGTCTATGGATAACAATGCGCTCTATGAAGGTAATATATGGATAGGATTGGATCGAATGGACATTGTGCGGTGCAGTCGAGTCAATACCAGTCTATGGATCATAATGTGGTCTATGGAGGGAATATACACAAAGTAGTGGATCTAATGGACATTGTGGGATGAAAGCGACTCAATCAGGGTCTATGGATCGTAAGGTGGGCTATGCAGGAAATATACACGTAGTAGTGGATCGAATGGACATTGTACGGTGAATAGTGGTTTATGGATCACAATGTGGATCTAATAGACAATGACGGGTGTAATCGAAACTTTGGTAAACTTTATTTTTATATGGGCCAGTCTAGTAACTTTGGACTTCGGCCCGTCACGGTTTGCCTTTAGCTGTTAAGTGTTAAAATCCACACCCATGCCCCTGCCGGGACTCGAACCCGGCACCGCTGAGTCGATAGCTTACCGCCGCAGACCGCTCGACCACCCGGCCGGCACGGGTGTAATCGAGTCAATATTGCTCTAGGGATCAAAATTTATTTATTTATTTATTGACTTATTTTCCATGGCGGAGTTAAGGCCAAAAATGCATTATGGTGTATGGATGAATAGCATTGGATCGAATAGATATTGCGGGATGCAATCGAGTCAATAGTGATCTATGGATTATAATGTGATCTAGAGAGGGAATATACACAAAGTAGTGGATCTAATGGACAATGCTGGGGGAAATCGAGTGAATAGTGGTCTAGGGATCGAATGTGCTCTATGCAGGAAATATATGGATAGTAGTGGATCACATGAACATTTGCGTGAATAGTGGTCAATGGATCATAAGCTGGTCTATGGAGGGAATAAATTCATAGTATTGGATCTAATGGACATTGTGGGGTGAATAATGGTCGATGGACCATAAGGTGGTCTCTGAAGGGACTATACACATAGTGGTTCGAATGAACGTTTCAGAGTGCAATCAAAGTAACGGGATCTACGGATCCTAGTAGAGGACGCACTCTGATTTAGAAGGAAACCAAAGTAAAGCGATAATATATGGGTTGAGGGACTATTATCATTGCGTAGTACTCCACCCACCTCCGCAAGTTATAATATACATAAAGCATGGGAACCAATCAACAATATGAGGTCGCGGAAACAAAACCTAATAGATGGTAAATGTAGCGTTGGTTAGTCGAAAGATGTAAATATGAGATAGTTTAAAAGTGGCATAAATATAAATGTTATCATAATCATCGAAGTGAAAGAAAAGTGGTAATGGAAATGTATGGTTTCATTGCAGATTACAGTCGAAGATTATCAATAACAGTCATCACGCACTAAACCAACGCCTAGCAAGTGTCAAACATCGAAAAGCATCACGTCCAATCAGATTGAGAAACAACGAACGTTTAAAGGTACGTATCCAGAGTATACTCCACAAGAAAAACTGTAGTAAAATAACTAACATATGTGACTAAAGTAAGATCCAACATTTACAGGTTATAATCTACCCTACAATCAGCACCAGTACCACCAGTGTGGTAGAGGAAGAAAAAGTTCGAGACAACGAAGCACAATAACCCTACAGCCATCACCAGTACCACTAGAGTGGAAGAACAACACAAGTTCGAGACAGCTAAACACCGTAGGATAATAAGGTAAGTGTAATCCAAGGAGAATAAGAAATGTATAGCGTAGGCATGTAGGACACCTCACATCACCTTAGAACGTAATAAAAACAGCTTGAAGTAATAGTTGTGAAAACTACAAGAACCACTACCCTCAGCATGACCAAATAGTAGAGTATATAACAACGAGCATAGAGCGTAGACATGTAGTACATACTAATTACTAACGCAGAAAGCACGTGGAAAACATACCTGCGTAACTGAACGTGGTGTTCCGTTGTTCTATATTGCAGACGATGAATACCATCGACCATCTGCTCCAAGCGTATCAGGAAGGTCAGCTGGACATCGACAATGAGTGGGTGAACGCACGGTGTACCCTGTCCTACTGGGAGTCGCTTGGACACCGCACGTCGCACCAGGAGGTAAGTTAGCGTTTTATGGATAACCTTTTACACAACTGCTGGCACTGGGTATGTGATTTGATAAGAGCATGCCAATTGGCCTAGTATGTTCTTGAGCTTTACGCAATACGGACGCGTGAGTCTGAACTGTATATTGAATGGGCACAAAACGGCTCTATGATTGTGCCATGAGGGCACATGGGGGAGGGTAGATTCGATCGAACTACGATATTTAACCTGCTAGGGAAAACCGAGGCATACGCGTTTTGGGGATGGTTGCGGATGAATCCACCACCACCTCCACTGAGGTACGGTAGGGGTGTACGACTGCTTGTTTGGGTGCAACCCTACAGACCCAAAAATGGAGGTTGTGGAGGAAGCGTGCTTGGACGCTCTTCTTCTACATATTGCAGATGATCTGGCTATGGAGGGAGAAGAGAGGGAGGTAAACAATATACGTAAACAACTTGATATTGAACTGAAAAGGGATAAAGAATGTCGCATGGTGAATGATGTGCTGGATATGGAGGAAGCTGTCTCGCACTGTAGGGGGTGCACAACTGAATACAGTTGCGAGAGATAGTACATCTTCAAATCCACCGCAAGAGGAAAGGGTTCCCTGTACGTCCAACTCTTCAAGAACTGGATATACAGAGGATTCTACTGCTGCTGGAAACACGGGTATAGGGAATCAAGTTGGGGCATGTCACAAAAATGAACAGAAGTCGAGCTGTACAATGAAGCGAATAATATAAACGTACATCCAAGGCCTTCAGGTGCAGGTAAAATGTTTATGAATACAGAGCAAAAACTAGATGAAAAACATAAGAAAAAGGTACCAGTCCCAGAATGGAAAACGTTTGTGCCCCACCAGCAGCACGCAAGATACCGGAACACAGGACAATGGTAATTTAAAAATTATATCGTCAACGGCGCACGTACTCCACTTTGGCATGGAAGTGAGATTTATAGCTACTGTGATCCTGAGGAATACGTGAACGACCTTTTCTCATTCGCTTTAGCTAACATCATACAGGATGTTCCGTCAGAGGCGTACGTTTGGAATCACCATGGAGAGTACAGCTTTCTCAATCGACCGTCCGATGTACGTAGGCTGGCGGAAACGCGATTGAACTCAACCTAGCTGTAATTTTATCAGCTATTGAAAACGTTCTTAACTCAAATGAGACCTTCCTGTTCGGCTATATGGTGATAGTTACACTGGTTGGATATGCGAAAGGGAATGGGAAGAGTGAGACACAAATATAATATTAGCATGGAAAAAACAATATTCCTCTCCAAGAATACGGTCGGACCTCCAAAATCGGTCCTATGCTTCCCACAGGCGTTGGCAATGGCAAAGGCTCGCGCAGATAAGAAAAAGCAGATAGAAAAAATGAAACATAAGCGTACTGGACCCGGGTATTAGAGAAGGGAATCACGAATCCGTGTGCAGCAGAAGGCACCGATGCGGAGGGACGAGAGGAAATCTAGTTGTTCCAATAGCACTTGGGACCTCAGTAGAGAATAGTAGTATATGAGAGGAACCCGGACACAAGAAAGGTAAGGGTGTTCTTTGCAGGCCCCCGCGGATATTACGCTGTATATCCAGTACGCAAAAGAAGACGAAACTGGGTACGGGCATTCCAGCATGACTACCTTTATATCATCTTACCTTAGAATTTCGGGGTACTGTGACATGTTGTCTTGTTGGGTATAATAAAAAGTATCTTCATAAATGCCAGTACAAATGCTCATATTGTTGGACCCGACACACCATCAAGGACGATGAAAAGGGACGTTTTAAATGCGCGGATTGCTATAGAACATTCCTCTCAATGGCCTATATAACCAATCATAAAAAAGCTTCAAAGAAAGTTAAGGCTGTATGTAGCATTGTACAAGAATGCCTCGACTGTAGCCCTTATAGATCAACGGCGTCACTAAAACGACCCACACGAATGCGGCCAGTACTTTTCTAAACTGCGCCAGAAGCACGTACTCCCACAACACCAGTGCTTCATTAGAAAGTCGAACCTTCAAAGCGAAGACAAATATTAATTTCTTATCTATGATGTGGAGACTTTACTCCTTGCTTCAGACGCGAACGGGCACAGCCGACATGAAGTCAAGTTCGTGTGTGCGTCCCATAGATGAGCTCAATGTAAAGACAAGGCTACTGGTGCCCCATGCATGGTCTGCGTGGATCCGAAAAACGAGGGTAATCGCGAATTAACTTTCAAAACCATGAGTTTATTGAACAACGAGACCAGTTTCGGCATACCATACGCCTAGCCCACAATGGGTCCCGTTATGACAGCATACTGGCGGTACGAACAGCTATAGAGGAGCAAGGACTGCAAAGAAATTCATATGATTGCCCAAGGGAATTAAATCATTCAAATGACGCTACGTATGCAAGTGGTCTTCCGAGACACCTATGCCTACATGGGTGTTAAACTAGCGAGTCTCCCGAAACCCCTAGGATGAGATCCGAAAAGGTGAATTTCCACGGTGAATTCCCACCTTTTCAACACGGTGGAAAACCAAAATTATACGGGACCAATCCCACCCTTCGCAATGTTTGACGCGGAGGGTCGTAGCAATGAGTACGTTGCATTGAAGCAATGGCATGATAAGTGTAGTCAGGACGATGACTACACTTTCGACATGCAGAAGGAACTACTGGTCTACAGTAAAAACGACGTCGCCATATTGTTCGCTGTTATAAGTTCTCAAACATCATCGAAGGACGAACCGGAGGAATTAAATGTTTCCTAACAAGCGCGGCAAGCCTGGCTATGCGCCTGTTACACACTCTGTACATGCCGAAAGACACGATACCTATGATCCCTCCACTAGGCTTCCAGAAACGAGACCGCCAGAGTAAAAAAGCCCTTCAGTGGCTAACGCACATGTCCCGGGTGCATAAGCGTGAAATTATACACGCAGCAAATGGAGGAGGGGTCCACGTAGGCCCCTAAAAATTACACGGGTATGCACAAGATGGGTTGCAAACCTATGAATTCCTGGGTTGCTTCTGCCATGAGTGCCCACGTACGTACACAAAACCTAGGCATGAGCCATTCGGATAAGAGAAAAGCCTCGAAAAACGTTTTAACCGTTGGAACACGAAAAAACAATAACTACAACGATTAGAGTTCAAGGTCATTCAAATATGGGAATGCGCCTGGAACGAGTACGTCAAGCACGATAGTGCCATTCAGGACTTTATTCGAATCGAGTGCGTTGACCTGGAAACATGCCTTGTACAAAAACACGTGTTCAAGTGTGGTAGAACAGAAGTATTCCGTTCCCTGTACACCCGTGTCGATTCGGGACGACTACGATACCTAGATGTAACATCACTTTACCCATGGGTTATGGCTCGAAACCCCTGCCCGTGGGTCAACAAAAGGTGTACAGGAAAGATTTTCCCGAGTTGCCGGATTGTGAGGGACTATTGACTGTATCGTGGAACCCCCGATGTCCCTCGAGTTTCCTGTCCCTCCCATACGTGCAACGGCAAACTCATGTTTGGACTATGTCGCACGTGTATGGAGGAACACAACAATGCGGAATGTGGGCACAACAAGGAACAACGGTCTTTTCGCGGGACGTTCTGCACCCACGAATTAAAAAAGCCATTTCCTGTGGATATAAAATCGTTAAGATCCATGAGGTATGGCAATGCGAAATGCAAGAAGGAATCTGTAAGGACTACGTAAATCGCTTCCTGTGGATGAAACAGGAAGCAAGTGTCTTTCCCGCAGAGTGCGGTACAGATAAAAAAACGGTAATACATACGCCAGTATGAAGAAAAAGAGGAAATGCAAATGAAATACGAAAATATAGAGTTCAATCCCGGACAGAGGTGGATATCCTAAATATTTTTTAATTCACTTTTCGGGAAATTCGGGCAGCGAACAAATCTGCCTGAGACAAAAATAGAAAAAGATAGTCAGCCAGTCATTATTAAACTTGCTACTGGCTCCTCAATATGAGGTTAGCACCGTGGTCTCGGTCGAGGCTGACATTCTTGTTGTTACATACAAGGACGCGGATAATAAAAACACGCCTCTCCCATTTTCGAACGTGACCCTATCTGCATTTATATCATCATGGGAACGATTAAGATAGTATGAACTGATTGATGCTGTAGGCTACGATAAAGTCTTGTACGTAGATACAGATTCAATCATGTTCACTGAAAAGAAAGGTGAAAGTTCCTTGCAGGACACCGGGAATTACCTGAGGGAACTCACAGATGAAATACCTAGCGGTTGGGAAATGTTCCGGTTCATTGGGTTTGACGCGTACCTGATAGGCAATTTGGCAAGAACTGGGAATGTTGGAATTATAAA
>JAGDQP010033679.1:0-20537 GCA_022664845.1 Lepisma saccharinum | reverse complement strand
CTTATTTTTTTTGTGTTCTCCTGTTTCGTTTTCGTCGCTGTCCTTTGCAACAAGTTCCTTCAGAAGTCCAGCTGACTCTTCCCAAGTTTTTGTATAAGTTCCATCTTCTTTTTTCAGAGTTGATAGTGTCGTGGGGGACAGTTTTTCTACGCAGAGTTTGTATGGAGCCCCCACGCATCTATAACAAGATTATTTTTCAATAAAACCTCCCAGTTCCTCCTTCCTTTGCATTAATCTTTCTTCGTGTTCTTTTTTGGCGATTCCATACTCTTCTAGTTATCTTGTCTTTAGCTCCGGGTCTCGCCCTTGTTGATAACTTCTCTGAAATTATCCAACTAACTATTCTTCAAAATTTCCTTGATCTCATATATCACAGTCGTGAGGTTTTCGGCCTTAGATACAAATATATTCAACATATATGAAAACATCAACATAAGCAGAACACATCATTGTCATGATCATCATCAACTAACTCCTTTTACTTAACTTCTCAATAAACACACATATATTACATGATAATACATATCCATCTAAACACAATGCATATTCGGCGGAGTCCTTCTTCAAAAAGAACACACACACACACACACACACACACATATATATATATATATATATATATATATATATATATATATATATATACAAATACAAAATGGCGGACAGTTGCATGCCCGTTGTGTGTGGTTGCATAATCGCCAGGTACGGATGATGGCCAACAGAGACGTTATGAGTATTAAGTGTAGTAAATTTGTAGCCCAACGGTCTACGAAGACACCTGCAGTGTCGGTAGAGCACAACACATGAAACAGGATGATTCACAAGTGTGGAAACACGTAATGAAAAATGCTCAGAAATGTATTCTAGTAAACGTGAGTTCAAAGCGACGGAAATAAGGAGTAGCATCAATAACATGATAGTAATTGCCAATTCGCCAATAATATTACCTCAAACCGATTCAATATGCTGTGCAAGGTTGCATATCAATAATAGTGTAGCAACTGAGGCCCAGTTGAAATTGCGCAATGGGACTGACAAAAGAAGTGGGGAATCTTCTTCTGGAAAATAAAGGAATTTCACTATTGTGATCACATAATGTCGAGATCGAAATGTAGCCAATAAAAATGACGATGAATGTCAACATGTCCCACTACTACTGGGACACCGTCCCACATGCGAAAAATAGGAAAACAACTTTGTAAGTTCTTCTATTACACACGGTTCACATTCTATTGCAACGTAAAAAGAACACAATTGCAGCCATGTAGATTGAGTCGTATGGACCCAGAAGTACAGATGGCTTTTATCCCTTCACTTGTCTGTGGGATGACTTCCCTCGGTAATCACAACAAATGATAATGATGCTGATATGGTGTTCTGCACGAAATCATGTCTTTGATTCGAAGGTCTCTGGGCAAGGTGAAGCTATGGTGGTTTGTCATTGCCTTCCATGGGATGATAATGATGCCATACAGTTTAACGTGGGATCCGAATCACTTGTGTCTCCACCGGGAATCGAACCCGGGACTATGTGATTACAAGCAAGAAATATAGAACGGAACGAAAGGAAGAAAACAAGTCTAGTTATTTGTTTAGTTTGTTCACATCACTTGTTTGTCGTTTTCGTGATATAACATGACCGTGTTGTCATCATTGCAAACATCAGGCTAAGGGGATCGTTTAAAAGGATTAATAAAATGGACACAGGACAGGACGAAAGACAGAACAACAAATTAAACAAAGCAATTGTAAGACATCACAGATTGTAACTTGGATAGGATTGTGACCTATGTAAAAAAATCAAGGATTTATATCAACAAAAATTTAACTTCCCTTCCCACAGTAGAGTAGGTACTCACGGCTTCCACGTAAGCTAACATAACGATATTTGCCTCGGGCGAACTGGCAGTGACTTTCATGTTATTGATGCTACTGCTTACATTTCCATCGCTTTGAACTCACGTTTACTAGAGTACATTTCTAGGCATTTTTCATTACGTGTTTCCACACTTGTGGATCACCCTGTTTCATGCGTTGTGCTCTACCGACACTGCAGATGTCTTCGTAGACGGTTGGGCTATAAATTTACTACAGTTAATACTCAGAACGTCACTATTGGTCATCATCCGTACCTGGCGATTATGCAACGGGCATGCAAGTGTCCGCCATTTTGTATTTATTTAAGATATCGACTTAATACAACGAATTATTGTTACCAAGTGGGAACCCTATCTATTAATATCCATTTAGAAAAATATTTCATTGGCAGATTATCCTGGAATCCCTACATTCTTTTGGGGAATCCCTTGCGCGTGCATTGTAGGGTTCTCAAACATGTATATTTCAATAAATTAGGAATGACTTCTTTTGTTAATTCTTTACCCGCGCTCTGTACGTTGGATATTTTCCGAAATATTGGCGTCCGAAATTTATTTTCCCACTCTTTCGGCACGTTGTAGGTCCGAAACTATGTCCGATTGCCGAAAGTTCAAGAGGACTTCTTTTCTTGTCTCAGTGGCAGGAATCACCTCCCAAGAGTTTGACCAGTTATTTTGCAACACCCGATATATATATAACAATTAATACGCACGGATGAAAACCTCATGCGTTAAAACATAATATAAACTGAACAATCTAAATATAAAAGCTTCGCATTATTAATATTCAATTTTAAAAAAAAATCCAACAATGCAATATTTAAATTTTCTGTATTAAATATAAATTAATTAATTCGAAAGCAAACAATCATCTGCTGAATCCAGTATTCACTCCCCTTTCGCTTGAAACCAATTTTCACTTGATTTGGCTATCCACCTGACTTCCTTGATATCGCTCCAGAAACGTTTTTGCAACATCAAAATGTTCATCCTCAGCCATTTCGAAAACTAAGCCATAAAATCGGAATACTAAATTGCTGATCATAACCCATTGATTGAATAACCTTCTCAATCGCATCCTCTCTATTCCAACTCTTCTTTTTCTTCTTTTGTCTTCTGTCCATTTTTATTTCCTCATTCATCTTGCGTTGGACACTACTCTTTATTCTTGATCCTTCGTCAACTATCTTCTCCTTAACCTCTACCATTTAGACCCCTCACTTTTACTCATCTCAGTACCAACCTCTGTTTCAACTTCCACAATATCGTTTACAATATCTGTTTCCTGTTCCTCAATTTGATGATCTTCTCTCAAACGAACCTTTTTTCGTCCAAAAATATATACTGAGTTAATTTCATATCATACACCTTTTCTCCCACTTGTGTCTTCAGATCTTCAAATGCTAACTGTATTCTCTTATGAACTTTATTAATTTGATCTGTCCAATCCATGTTTAATTGTCCTACATGAATTGTTGTTTCACAAAAATCCATACAGTCTACAAACAGTTTTTTCATAATAAATTGCAGCCATATTGCATAAAAAACTATATTTGTTTGACTAAGTTCTATTGCCTTCTTGTAATGTGCCATCGCCTTCCCAAAATCTCTTTTCCTATAAGCTTCGTTTCCCAGCAATTTGAACTTTTCATCTTCCAGTACTACATCTATCCGGCTATCCTTCTTAGCTTCACCATCCATATCCCTGATAACATATGAGAATCAAGCTTCTCACGACATTGATCTAAAACCGATTATTTCTTAAATAACTCTTACTTATCATTCACTCTTTCCAATCGTGTCCACTAATGTCAAATCATTATCACTTGTTGATTTAAAAGAACACATACCTGAAAATGCACCATCTTTATCTGCAAAAGGTTGAAAAAATCATGTCTTATCATCTAAATATCCCTGTACTTGAACACCTATTTGATTCGTGTCAATGTTGGTTTGAGTACTGCTATTAAGCATTTTTCGTTTTAATCATCTTGTAACTTTCAAAATCACACGAACTCTCAACAGTTGAATTAACAGGATTAGTTTCACTTTCAAATCTGACTCCTTTCTCAAATTTTCTGTCCTCCAAAAGTCGAGTTGTCTACCTAAAACTTTTAACTCGTATTCTAGCAGGTGAAGTTTACTTAGGCAAATTTCATTTTCCTGATTATAGCCATCTTGTCACTGAGATCTCTGGTGTGAAAGCTCAAAAGTCTTACGCCACTCAGGTATTAAAATGTATAACCCTGCTCTTCCTAAAGTAGCTAATGGACTGGTATAATGGGTAATTGTAAAAGGTATTAGTTTCACCGCTCCGTTGAATACAGCATAAAGTTGAATGTAACCCGCTGATGTTAAAACTGTGTTACTTACTAGATGTATTATTCCAGCAGAATATGTGATGAATCGTTCGTAACCCAAGATCTGTAGTAATTGTAATGGAATTGAGTTTAATGTTGCTCCTGTATCACACATGAAGCTACAACAATGATTACCAATTTGGGCTTCAAGGGTAAGCATTGGTGATCTTCCATGATTATTACTATTAAGTGAAACAAAATCATCAACTCACATTATATCATCGACATAGATATTACTTGAGTTGTTGCACTAATTGTGGATCCTGCTGTCGGTCTCTTCAATTAAAGACAAACAAGCTACCTTTAAATGGTCTGTCTTTTGGCACCGAAAGCAAACTGTGTTATAAGCTTTACATTGGCCTTTTTCATGATAACAGGCACAATTCCTGCATGGTAGTTGGTTTAAATCTGATTTGTCCTAACTCGCGTATGTTTCTAACATGAGGTTGTTTGTTCTCCTTAAAAATAACATCAATTTGATATGATTGCATTGGATTTGCTTTCAAATAATCTGCCTCCATATCGATTTTCTCTATTAACGACGCAATCTCTGCAGCTTTAATAAATGTAAGTTTATCCTCAGATAACAATCTTTTGCGAATTGCATCACTGAATAGACCTACCACAAATTGATCACGCAACATGATCTCAGCGAATTTACCATACCTGCATCGAGCTACCTGTTTCTTCAGAGTACGAACATAATCCTGGATAGATTGAAATTTGACTTGTTTGGTAGTATGAAATCTCTACCTCTCTATTATCTCTGTATGCTTTGACCAAACTGTTCCAACAGAATATTCTTAATCTCTTCATGCGATTTCTGAATTAGTGGAGATGCTACACAAGCGTCCTTCAATACGTCATACTTCTGGACCAATTACTGCAAGCAATACATTAGCCTTCTTTTCGTCTGAGATAGATTGGGCTGCACTGAATAATTCGAAACGTTCGAAGTAATTCTCAATATTGGGTTCGTTTATGTTGATATGTTCAATTGAAACAAGGAATGCATCATTTTGACCTTTACACCGAACTGCTCCAGTGTTATATTTCCTAAGAGAAAGAACTGGAATTATCCAATTAACTATTCTTCAAAATTTTCTTAATCTCATATAACACAGTCGAGAGGTTCTCGGCCGTAGATGCAAATGTATTTAACAGATATGGAAATATCAACGTAAGCAGAACACATCATCGTCATCATCATCAACTAACTTCTTTTACTTAACTTCTCAATAAACACACATATGTTACATGATAACACATAACCATCTAAACACAGTACATGTTCGGCGGAATCCTTCAAAAATAACAGCACACATTGAAGAACATATACGTATATAAGAATTAATTCGTAGAGAAGAAAACTTTATGTTAAAAACATAATATAAATTGAACACTCTAAATACAAAAGCTTTCCATTGTTAATATTCAATCTAAACAAAAAATTCCAGCAATGCAATATTTAAATTTTCTGTATTAAATAAAAAATAATTAATTCGAAAGCAAACAATCACGTCCTGAATCCATCAACGATTACAAGGTCGGTTTCCGAAGATACTATGATTATCACTTATTAAACATTTAAAAATACTATCTTGTAGAATACTGTTTCTAATCTGCTAGTAACTGCCGGATCCGATATTTTACGAACAGGATCAGATTCACTAGTCTCGATAAACTACTCACGGAGACCGACATTTATTTGATCCCGGTGCTATCACTAGGTAAAAATAGACACAAATATTCTATACAGCTAATGTGTAAGTTTGCTCTGTCACTAAATTCATAAAAACTCGTTAATTTCTTTGTAACACATTTTTACTGAAAATTATTGAGAATATTTTAAAAACTGTGTCGAGACTAACAAGGTTACAACCAACGAGCTACTACCGCTGATTGTTTAAAACTCCGAAACGCACCCCGAATGAACATTTTCTCGAAGTACCGGTATCAGCAATAATTTCTGTAGAAATATATTTTTTGATGAATGAAAGGAAAATACGTTTAATGAAGATTATCCTTTGTTCTTTAAACTCAAGCTCCCCATTGCATACTATCTTATAACCTTTCTCCAAAAGCTTTTTGTTTCTTTAGTACCTAATTAACATTTGTTTTCTTTTCCAGGAATTTGGGTATCTCCTGTTCCCCTTTGTATTTCATGAGCAACTACTCCAACAGGATTTTTACATCCTCTTGAGAATAAATTCAACTACACTCAAGACCTTCGATGGTTTAGTTTTTTCAACTTTCGATGGTTTAGTATCATGAAGGTTCATTAACTTCATTTCTTGTTTTCGCACATCGTCTAGATCTAAGATTTCTCTTGACTTTTAATGAATGCATGTTCATTAAGCTCACGCAATCATAAGTTTTGTTCCATCATATAATCTTCAGCAAAAGTAACCAACATGTATTCTACTGAGGTAATTGCAATATTGTCATTTTCCAGATAAATTGCTTAAAGCAACAAGAACTTCAAAACTCGTTTAATCAATCTTAAATTGAGTATTCATCTAGCAGTCAACAGCGGAAGAAAACCGGTATAAATGAAGGTATTTTACCAATCACCAAAATAATTTTTCATATCTTGCGAGGACGAGTACGATCAAGAGTAGCCGTTGATGTTTGCTCTTCCATTATTCTGTCATCAGAGAACAGAGCCCAGTGCGCACTGCTATGAATTTACAAATACGTAATATTCAGTAGAGAGATTAGGGAGAAGTAATATTTTAAATGATTACACGTTCCATCTAAATCTCTCTTTTTCTCTTAGGCATGACTGATCTGTACCGTGTAGCAGTATGGCGAAGTGAGCTAAAAGTTATTATTCCTTACTAGTGTCAATATACATTTCTTTGCGAAGAAGTAAATCCAGGATATTGTCAGACATGTATTATAATACCTAACCACATGCAACTGAAATTAATAGGTAATAGATCGCATATCGCGTAATAGGTAATAGTAGCATACTACTTATAGGTTAGTTTTGGTTAGACTGAAAATTAAAGTGCACCTAAAGTACACATAAAGTTCACAATATGTCCCTAAATATGTTCTCAATATGTTCCAGTTTTAGCACGTTTTTGGTGCATAATGTATGAACTTTTCGTGAAATTAATATGAACTACGCCACATTTTTAGTGCATAATATATACGCTTTTGGTGTACTGATACACAATTTATGCACAAAAATTTCACTTAAAATTCGCAAAGGTACTCAACGTTATCTCAAAACGAAGTGGAGATAATGTGAATAACAGTAAATATGAACTTAATGTGTACCGTGGACCAGGAGCTAACAAAAAGACAAACTGAGCACACTAAAAACTCACATTTTTGGTAGGTTCACCAAAAGTTCAGATACGTTCACAACGAGATTTTTAGTGTACTGGCATAAAAGGACACAAAAACTTCAGCAAAAATTAACTTAATATGAACTCAAGTGAACTTTATGTGAACCTACAGAAAAAAAATGTGATTTTTAGTTTGCTCAATGCGTCTTTTTATTAGCTTCTGACACACTGTGCAAATTTTATACAAATTAAGTTAATATAAGCTGCAGTTCACGTTATCCACACTTTGTTTTGAGATCACATTAAGTACATTTGCCTATTTTAAATGAACTTTTTGTGTATAAATTGTGTACCAGGACACCAGAAGCGTATATATTATGCACTAAAATTATGGAGTAGTTCATATTAATTTCACGAAAAGTTCACATCTTATACATTAAAAACGTTCTAAAACTGGAACATATTGTGAACTTTATGTGTACTTGAAGTGTACTTTGAGTTTCAGTGTACTATTCACTGACAACAACTTGAACACTGACAAGAATAGTATTTAACTTATGTACAGGGCTGGCCGAAGTAAGCAAATACATGCAACATTAATTAAAAATATACATACCATATTTTTTCGGTCAGTTTCAATACTACCTGTAACTGGGTTACCTTAGTTTGTGTTAGATTTTACACAGCATGCAAATACCAATTCCAGTACCTCCAAGTACTGAGCATCAGAAATATCTTCCAATTCCATTATGATTAGTTGATAGATAGATTCACATATCAGTGTCAAGCACATTACTGCGTAATGTCCGGACTTTCTCCTCAGAGGCAGGTAGCACAAAAGCAAACATGGGGGTGACTGGCGCACTGTTGCAGAAAGGGGGCTTACAAAAAACTACATATAACGTGGCAAAACCTACCTGGGAGACAAGCGTATATTACGCCACAGGAGAGGACACAAAACAAGAAAAAGAGAACCGCTATCGGACCTGAAGACTAGGCGGGTACCTACCCATCGGTGCCTTGCTTCAGCCTGGGACCATCGAAGACAAAACACACACTAGTCTAGAACCATGAAGCATGCATTTAAGAAGCCCGAAGAGAAGTACCAAAACGCAGAAAAGGCAAAAGCAGAAGGCTGGAACAGGAAGAAAAAAAGGCATCCAAAAAGAGGGGGAAACGCAGGCAAGAACATCCCACAGGAAAGGAAAACACAAAACTCTATTTTAGTTACCTAATGCATCTAGATCTCTAAAATATACATGGCTCAACGCAGCCGGGCACAAGTTAACATTAATCACGAAATTTAGATAAGCTCAACTGCTTTCACTATTTCCTAATGTTTGCTGAAGCATCTAATCAAAATATCAAAACTTAACTTCACCTGAAGTACTTTCTCATATATACATGAAATAGCGAAAGGTTGGGAACCTTTACAGCAATACCACACTGATGGTAAACTACCTACTTCTTAATAAGACCCTTAACACAAGGAATATCTGGTAAAATATTATTTATTCTTCCTTAAGAATAAGAAAGGCAATTCAAAATACTGATTGCTGAATTTCGTAAAAAAAATCTGAAGGGAATCTTTAGCACATCAAAACGTGTTTTAAAGATGCTGTTAATTTCAGGTATCAGATTAATTGTTTACAGAAACGGTCTGCCTATGAGCAGAGACAAGATTTTACACACATATTTCCCAAAAGATTAGGTTACTTTCAATTTCAAAATATGGTAGACATTCTACACTTTAGTCCAGTTAAACAAAATTTCTACAATCACCAACGGATGACCTTTATTTATACGGAAAAATAGTTACAAATACGTATAACTACTGGGCAGAAATTTAACTTTGATATGCCAAATTCATTGTCAAATATTTCATATGTACTTTCCATTCTTGAACTTAACACATCCTAACCTCCAATTTGATAATCCAGTCATGATACGAGTAGTATCATGGGTATACTATAGTTGGGTTATGTATAAATTACAAAACGAATTTCTATGGAGCGGACTGGCTCACGGTTTGCGAAAGCAACGATATAGTTTCGAACTTTGTTTGTAGTCGAAATAAAACATTACGAATTGTTTAATTTAGGTTAACAAAACGGACATACTATAGAGATTTCGTGCAATTTAAACCACACCAATTTCCGAAATGAACAAACAAAACGCTAAGTGGGGAAAATAACGTGCACTTGAAAAGTAGAATCAACTATAGTGCAGTGCAAGATAAAATATACAGCGCATTCGAATCAATGTCAACGTTCTGTAATTTCACTATGTAAAGTATGTGAACCTGACTTGGGTTTCAGAGAGAGAATGAGAAATTTTAAGACATTATCCATACATACCTGATTGTAAACCGATCCCCGATGCCTGCAAAATTAAGCGAACATTTCCACTTCACTCATATTTCCACTAGAAAAGCACACCACTGACATACTGTAGGTGAACTACATCACTTTCACATCCAGTAGAACAGGGGTTTAGAACTACAGATTATAATATTTATTTTTATTTAAGAAAACGAAAGAAAACAAGCACTGCACACCACATATAAACAGAAAATCACCTCAGACTCTGACAAACCACCATATGCTTCACATCGTCCGCTTCCAGTTTCAGCAAATATGGAAGATGAAAACCAAACAGCAAATATTAATTCAGCTTTCACCTTGTAGAATTTGAAGGAGACGGCTACCATAAATTTATATTTCAGCAGACGGGGATGCTTTTGTTATTTATAGACTTCAAAAAACTGGGCTGCATCACAAATTTACTTCATTTGCAATTTTCGAAGGTAGCCGTCATTACTGCAACTTTTACAATTCGACGGCCATAACTGAACTGTCTCTCTTGGCAGCAGCCAATCAGAGACAAGGATTAAACCAGAAACAAAAAGTGGGAGATGTGACCTTCAACAATCAGATCTTTAAATTTATTTATGAAGATTTAAAACGAAAGAAAAAATATTGAAGAAAATAAATCAATAAAATATGCAAAGAATAATTAAGTAATAAAATGAAGAAACAATAAAGAATAAAATCCCGCCAATACAACAATGAAAGAGAAGACCGGAATGGTTCGGCTTCTTTCACATCTGGGCAAATAAAATACTTTGAAGTGAGCTGACGTCGGCTACAGAATAAAAAATAATCACTGATAAAGTACGAAAAAAAAGAAAAAGAAGACACAAAAGGGAGGAGAGGGTAAGACCAACCGATCGGGGGTCGCTACAACTGATAATCATGAGCTCAGTTTACGTTGGGTTAAGTTTACATACACAATTCAAGAGTTCCAATTAGCTTGCACAAAAATTGGTTACAAATAGATACAACTACTAGTTTCAAAACACACAACATTACTGTTTCGGTAAAATCAATTAAACACAGCTTTCATAGTTTAAATTTGCTATCATCGTAGGTATTACGCTCACGACATACATAATATATCAAATACTAATGTCACTTCAGACATATTTCTAGTTTTGTGTAACCAGCTATTTACATTGTTGGATCACCAAATTTCAATAGGCATATAATATGTTAAAGTATGTAAATTATAAATCATGTTTACCTTACTTGTATTCTTCATTTCCAAATATGCCATCACACCCTATATTTGATTCCTTATTACGTATAATATTTTAAGCATTGCAAATATAGAAAACAATTATCACACACTCAAACAGAAGTTTCAATTGTCTTGTCTTGTTATAATTATTAGTCGCGGGCGCGATTCTTTATGATCATACCCATTGCGACATTATTTTTCAATTGATTAGTTTATTATTAATTGAGTGACTTTTTAATATATTTATCACTTCCAATTTTGAAGTTTGTAGTAAACCACTTTTGTGGATCTCTGTAGTACTTTTGTATACAAACTATAGCAATTTTCTTCTGATTCAGTCCGAAAATCTTTGATATGTGCAATTTTTACACGAAAAATTTAAGCGACTTTCTAACATTAAGCAGCCATTTTGCCAGGTTAAACAGAACTCTTAAAACCCAAAACAAAAGCACAAACTAAATCAGCTGATCGACAGCGCAAACTCACGTCAAGATTAATAGACTTCCATAAAAGCTTTGTTTCTTTACATGACGTCACTCACCATAGAAATAGAAAGTGCATTCGAAATTCATCCTAACAACTATTTATTATTCAGCTGTTGATATAGTAATTTAAAAAGTTAAATGTTCATATTGTTAAAGTGAGTAAGCATGGCGAAACATCTGAGTAAAGTTATATTTTCATTATGACAACACATCAAATTATTTACAAATTGGAATATGTACAAAACAAAAATGTAACATTTAGCTTCGTGTGCACCGAGTTGGAAGCTTTTGTGAGCTCATCATCTTCCATTATGTTAGATTTTATTATGTAGTAATGGCAAGTAATGTCTGTGTAACGTTATATATTGAAAAAGAAGGGAACGCAACACGCAGTCTTTATAACATTAATAATATCTTCATACCCAAATTCTTTATCAGTACACCAGTGTTTAAAAAGTTTAGTACAATTTGGTGGCCAATGAGGCCACTTGAAAAATTTTGTGGTGGTCGTTTGTAATTACTTGTGGCCTCATATAATACATTATGATTTGTTGACGTTAAATCTAAATTAGGTAATTCTTTACAAGTGCTCCTTCTGGCATAAAGCACTCGAACCTCCTCAAAATGCCATGTTTTGCTTCCTACAGCCATGCAAGACACTAAAACACGTGCAAAATGATAGAAATAAAGTTCCTGAAGTCGAAGATGTGACGTAACATTAACGTCACAAATTCTACTGTAGGAACTATTTTTTTATTATTTTTGCACTCATTTTAGTATCTTGCATGGCTGTAGGAAGCAAAACATGACATTTTGAGAAGTTTCTAGTGCTATATTACACAATTTCAAAACAGACAATACAAACGTAAACCACACACCGTAACAAACATAAAAATTAAACTTACCTTAAGGAAGCGGAGTAGTAACAACGAATCCTGCTATAACGAAATCATTAATCATTCTGTTTTTTTCACAAATTTACTCTCGGATTTGACAGCTCACTAATTAAAAACTAAAATTCAATTTAACCCTTGACCTTTGTTTCCTGCCCCTTTCCCGGCCCGGAACAGAGAATCGTACTCCCCCTAAAGGCTTTTTGCCTTTTCTGTTGATGATGAAAACATAAAAAAAAATTAGGAAGAAGTTTTTTAATTTGTAATCCGAACCACAAGAAGATATAATGAAGTCATCGCCTAGGGCTTAAGGCCAATTTAGTTGAAGAAAAGAAGAGAAAGGGTAGAGATGATTTTTTTAAACGAAATAAGAAATAAAATTATTATATTTGATCATTGGTATCAATGCAAGAAACTTGAAGTACTCGTCAATATTTGAAAGTGTAGGTACCTCTTATTAGTTTTTTGTTAGTACAAGGAAACGGAGTATATATGAAAATTAATGTAACATTATATGAATAATAATAATTGATGAATAAAAGTGCATACTACAATGGCATTAACAAACAAAATTATTTGATTAAACGACATTTTAGGACTAAAGCTCATGCGCATGAGAAACGAATGAAAGGAAAATGCGCAAGAAAATTGCGTGCAGTAATCCAATGAGTTTGTATTTATGGTGAACATACATGATTGGTTGAAGGGTTATATTGTGATAGCAGTTGAAGCGGAAGGAAGTCAGTTTGTGAGAAGATAGCCATGGCATCATTTACAGAGATTGACGAGAGTGCCTTAGTTACAGCAGCAGAGGAAATCGAGGCCTCTGTGAAACCTACTATTTCATCGTGTAAGTGTACTTCCCGATGGATCGACGAAGCATGCATTTGGCGTGCTATTAACGATTGGACTCCCGGCAACCATCTTATATGCTGGGGATGTTTTAAGGGAAAAGGTAGTCAACGTGATCATGCTTGCATGGGTATGGATGGATTTTCGTTTATTCCAATTCCCTCGGAGGAAACACAATCATCGTTAAACAACAAAACAGCAGATATTTTGAAGAATCCGGAAACTCAACAGAAGTTGTTTGCTGTGTACTTGGAATCTCATCCTGATGGTGTGAACCTTGCAAAAAATTTGGATTGGGCGTTACAGCACTTGATGAAAACTTGTGTTTGGAAGTTGAAAGAAGCATTGCTGGAAAAAGATTGCCACTCGTCGCCATATTGTTAAGAGACAGTGTTTGTGAAGTGACATTATATTCATTGGAACTATAATTATTGAAATTGTGTAGTGGACCATTTTATTTACTGGAACTGTGTAGTGGACATTGTGTTTTTGTTTAGTGGATATTATGGCTCAGTGTACATACTGTATTGGTGAATATATTTTGGACAAGTGTGTGTTGAACACCGTAAGTACTTATTTACAAAATAATCCTATTGAATGCGCTGAGTGTAATTTACATCAACCCCATAATTGCATGTACGTTTGGAATACCGGATTTGTTATTGCAAACTATATTCAAAGTCATTTGAACGATCCAGAACTTTCAAAGACTATTATGAACTTTTTGTACAGCAGGGTCATTCACATATTTTGAAAACTACCTTGTTTAATGTTATTTGTCAATTTATTCGAGACCCTGAATGCATTGCACAAATTATACCTGTAATTGTAAAACAAAACAAAACTCTGACTAGTTCACGCGTACTTAGTGCAAGACAGTACATCATTGACTTTCAAGGGTTTAAGATTTCCCCTAAGGAATACATTATTAGAGAATTTTGTTTAGTTGCATGTGATGCCACCTTGATATTTCATAGTCTTTTGAAATTACCTTGCGAACGTTGTGATTTAGCTGCTGCATATCAAACACAAGTAGATTGGCTCACACATCATTTGCATGGGTTACAGTGGAATACGGTCAATGGATATACTGTATCCCACATTCGCCATATATTGTCACAATGTTGTGATATGGGATCCATCTTTTATTGTAAGGGCCATGAAAAGATGGTGTTGTTGGAAAAAGTATTTCAACTGAAAAATATTGTAAATTTAGAAGACCAAGGATGTCCTGCCTTACGTGCACTGAATTTCAAAGTGGACATTTTAAAATGTACGTATCATGAACCGGTGAAAGAATATGCATGTGCTTTGCGGAATTGCATACAGTTACAATACTGGCTAAAACTTCAAACATTAAAAGTTGTTGATGGAATATCCACAATGAAATTGTAACTTGAAAAGATAATAAATCTATTGTACCAGAATGTGTATTTTTTTATTTCATGAAATGAAATTCAAACGATTAAGAGGTAAAAGGTTTTTATTACATCTAAACTACTCTACTACATGGATTATACAATTGTTCTTTAATAAGTTACATATGATAAATATTTAAAAAAAACTATTTACATTTTTTGTTTGCTTTCAACATTTTCTTGACCAAGTTCAGTACCAGTTGATCATTTCGTTGTAAGTTGGTTTTTGAAAATTTTGAAAAGATATTTACATTTCTAACTTTATAATAAATATATATGATACAGAATAAACCACATAGAACGGAATTGTCAGCTTGGTATTGAACTTTATTTACATGATAAATTGAAGAATTACGTTGAAGAAATTGTACTATTGGTTTTGGTGGACTGTGGCCGAGAGTATCAAAATAAAAGGCGCGACGATTTTTATTAATGTAGATACATGTCCAGTGTGTTCCTTGCTGATATGACGGACTTAAATTAATGATTATTGCAGCAGGTGCCTTCACTATTACAGGTAAGTGATTTAATGCATATATGCCAGTCAATATGGAACTTGTAACACAGTCATGCAACACAACACTTAACATTTGATCGCTCCACATAGTCACTTTGAATTACAGTCTACATCATCATATTCAAGTACACTAGAACTTGGAGTAATGGGGGTTGGATTATATATGCTCTTTGGTTCATGACTTACATATCTTGACAAATCATGGTAGGTGAGAAATTTACTATAACATTGCGCTTCATAAAATGCACATCGGAACGTATGGAACTGATGTTGGTAATGACCACAATGACTTCCAGGAAAAAGTAATTTATTTGATTTTGGACAGTTCAAATCTTCTAGATTTAATACACTTCGTCCCAGGAGTCGTTCCAAAAACTGTTGTCTGTGGCGACCATGAACGTAGAGAACATCAATATGTTTTGTATAGTTTACAAGGACTTGTTGCAAATAGTCGTATGCTACGTCGCCTTCTGACCATTGTAATCCATAGATGTTTGTGGACAGGTACTCGTTGTCCAATTGAAGTGTTAGTGGTAAGTCTTCACTGCTAAAGGGTTGTTTAAAAATCCAAGTATGTGCGGTATTGAGATCAGGATTGACAACGGCCAACTCCTTGACGATAAGGTCATCGTCACCAACTTGATCAAACGCTAAAAAGTGGATGATTGCCCTCATACTGTTGTTATTACACTGATGTAAACAGGAATTTACTTTCACCTTATATACATATTTTGAGATAGAGTGCCAACTACTTAAGTAATAATAATAATAACGACACCAAATATATGATATTCAACGCCCAATTGATCAATTATACCATATTATCCGTATAAACGTTTCGGTCTTTATCTATCTAAATTAATGAATCAAATTGTGCATACACCACACAAGTAATGGAATGTTGAAGATTTTGGCTGAACCCCATTTTAATATTTACAGGTGAATCTTTGACGACATCCCATGTAGAATCGTCTAATGTATTAGTAGGCGACAAAATAAAAGCATACAGCGTATAGCCATTAGGATATTCTTCAGGTGAAATGGTATGCCCTGCATTTTGATGAAATATACCAGTCCCGGAAATTAAAGTATGATAACTAGGAATAAACAAGTTGTTTGCAAAATCAGGAGTCAAGGGAGTAGGTGGATAAAATTTAGAACCAACCTGCACTTGAAGTTTGTTGAGATTAAAATGTTGAAATTGGAAAGGATTTTCATTGTATTGTCCATTAAAGGCAGTATTTGAAACAAAACCTTTAGGTACTTTTCCTAAAAATAAATTGTCCAAATTGAAACTAGATACATTTTGAGGAATGGTATGAACACGTGTTTCTACACGTGTCAATGGAAGTTTAGCAGTATCCTGAAGCATATATTGATTTAATTGAAGAGATACATCAGCAGATATTTCCAAACGACGTGCATACAGTATAACTTCCTCCAAATGAACTTTGAAATCAGATTGTTGTCCTGCCATAAGACAGAATGCATCTTTACTACGACTGAGTTTAACTCGCATATTAACTTTATTGGGAAGAATACGATTAAGGGTTGTAATATCAGTGTAAACACGACCAAGCATTTCAATAGATGCACTACCTGCAATCATTGCACTACGTTTTTGAAATCCAACATTGTCGTTTGTTAACGTATTAAACTGTCCCGCGTATCCTTATACCATAAACCCGTTTTCAAATGAGTATTGGTAGCATCTTCCCCGTAGTTGAGACTTGTTTCAAAATAGGAACGGTAGGGATAGGTTCCATTCGAAGATGAAACGATTTTATCATTCAAGTAAACATCGACTTGTGAAAACATGGCATGTAGAAAATTATTTACAGGTCCAACAATATCGGCTGCAATGGGTGGCGGTCCAGCTGCAGCTACTTGTAAATTATCCCCATTTGCCCTTACTACTTTACATTTGACATACAAGTAAAGGTGCGAAGGATCAATATACTCTGAAGTATCCCCAGGAATAACAAATTCAATAGGTCCTTCGGATGTGAGTGTTGAAATAGGCCGATAGTCAACCATACGTGAGGATTCTATAGCAGTTTGTGTCATGGGTACAGATACCAAATCCAATTCATTGGTACAGCACTCTTTACTAGCAGGTGTAAGGAACGACATGATGATTAACTAAAAATATCTCTTGGTCTAGTAGATGTACGTTTACGACGCTTTGCAGGTGGTCCAACACGTGCAGGAGCTCTTCGTTTGCGTGCACGTCGTCTACCGCTACCGGTAAGCAACTGATTTAATTTAGTTTCAGCTTTTGTCTTTAAGGCTGACCCTGCTTCACGTACGCGTGCTTTTACGGATTCTTTTACAGGTCGGTTTTCTAACATATCCCCAGCAACTTGAATTCCAGTTTGTAATGCTTGTCGTCCAACGGCTTTGGCGCCCTGTTTAATAAATGGCATTGCGAATCGGAAAAGACCTCGAAATAAACTTCCGATTCCGTGGCCGCGCTGATAAACCGGTCCCGCAAAATACGGAATTCCGCGTCCGCGATGTACTGCTACTTTCATTGCGGGAGACGCGTAAAGTGAAGTGTTACCGTCAATGTTCCGGATGCGAATGGCAAATTACGTCCTGCATGATCCTTTAGTAGGATTTCAATGCTATCGAAACTTAATTTAGATAGTGGAAAATAATGGACGTTTTGAAATGTAATTGTTTGCACTTTTCCATGATTCGTATCCGTCATGGCCACAATTCGCAGTAATGGTGCTTTTGTATCACCTACATATTGTGGCTGAATAAGATCCGTGTATACAAACACTTGTTGCGGGTACCCAATACCTAGGTAGGGTTGTTTTTGTATTGCTCCAAGTTTTAAAATGTTAATACTAGGTTCAAATCCTAATTGTAATGCTAACATGGGAGAGAAACGAATAGCTTGAATATTATCGGTGGTTTTAATTTTAACTGTATTGGAATAGGTAAATTCTATCCATGGTGTAATTTTATTGAGTTCATCCAGTAATTGCTGAACGGTCGCATAATATCCCGAAGTAATACGATGTTTTAGTTTTGTTCCGTCCTTCAAATCGAACCAAAAGATATTTTCTCCATCAAGAACATTCTGACATGTGAGTGGAATATGAATTTCACTAAGTCCAACCCTCCACGAAGGATCATTCAATTGAATACGATGATTAAGAATATTACGAAAATGTGTTGGTATATTGTTTGTATAAGTTTGTGTACTTGAATTTGAACTTAGAGTAATGTAAAAATTATCATCAGTACTTTCGGAAATCATGCTTTCTGTTTAAAATGAAGTGTAATGCTTGACGTTCCAAATTGAAATGGCAATTTTTGTCCTCGTTCATCTTTTAAGTCTACGTGTAAAGTATCAAAATATGGTTTTTCCACTTTCATATACTGAGGCCGTTCAAACATATAGGATTTGATTTCACCGTACTGATACTCGTGCACACTTATTTTTCGAAGTAATTTTCCAATGGCAGGCTGAGTCTTGACCACATCAAGACAAACATTAATTTCGGGAGGGATATTATAATTTAAATTGCATGGAAATTGTGCAGGAATGGTAACAATCAATGGGCGTTTACGTCGACTATGTGGAAAATAGTGTATGCTGTGATTCTCCACGGTTGGATCATTACTAAACCCAAGAAGATTTTGTAATGCAGGTGTCATTCCAATGACATAATGTCGTTTTCGATATCGTCTGTGTTTAATAGACACGATCCCGTGTGTAATCATAATGCAACATACGAGGATCATCACTACCTGTTGCATCGTCTTCATCAATGGGATCGTCAGCTACAAGTTCAGGTTAACCATCATCATCATTGCCAGAATTAAGTTCTGCTTCTAATTGTTTATTCAATTGAGTTACTTTAAGTAAATTATCAAGTATGATTCGTAACCGTTCTTTTTCATCTTCCTTTTGTTTTGCTTCTTGTAGTGCTTGTTCCTTTTCTTGAGTTTCGATCATTTGTGGAATACTTTCCAGCAATGTCGGTACGGAATCATAATACCCTGGTGGAAATTTAATATTATATTGTGTTCTCTTTTTGCCTTCCGTTTGAATAATAATTTCTTGTTCCTGCCTAATATTATAAAAACTCCAGGGAATACTAATTCCCATTAACCCCACCACCCAATTTCCTGTTAAATGTATTGGTTGAACAAGCTTGGTTGTATATGATGCAATGGTATTATCAAATACATGTAAACTAGCATTGGAGGGTAATGTTACGTAAAATTCATTAGCATGCCCGGATGATGTCATGATGGTGACTGAACAGTTTCTCGTCGTACCCAGCTATTCATACTTGGAGGATATCCTAACCATTTAACGTAGACCCATCCTTTTCTTCGTTTTAACACTTTCTCAATAAGGTACGTTTTCTTTTTACTTGTAATAATTTTTTGAAGTTCCTGATTATAAAAGCTTCCCTTGATGGGATCACCATTCCAATCATTGATTTTATACACGACAGGATTACTTTTAATACATTTGTCAACAATAAAAATTTCACGCGACCATTTCGGTAAGTATCCCTTTTCCAATTTATGCTTATATTTACTTACACGAACATAGTCTCCGGATTGTAATTTACATTTGGGTTTGGTTTTGGATTTGTTTTCGTATAGGGTTTGCCAGACTTGGTTTACGTTTGTATCCGAGACATCACTAGGTGCAAGCTTAATTGTGGAATGCGGACTATGATTATAACTATATACAAGATCATCTAATACATCAACGTACCGATATGTATTTTCAGCCGTAAAGTACTTGTATATTTTCTCCTTTAATGTGCGAATAAATCGTTCTACAAGTGCTGCTTTCATTTCCGAATGAACACTATAATGATTAACCTCATACTTTTCAAATACCCGTTTTACGTGTTGGTTATAAAATTCCGTCCCAAAATCCGTTTGACAATGTGCTAATGGTAATTTCAACGACTTTAAAATTTTTGTAATGGCTTCAGCTACAGGACCCGTTTTATTTTTGACGGGAATACATGTTGCATACCGTGAAAAAACATCGATGGAGCATAAAATGTATTTGTACCCATCATTATACTTTGACACATTTTGCATATCGGCTAAATCCATTTGTAGTAATTCATTTGGACCACTCACATAATATTGTTTTCGCGGAAAGGTTTTACGTACGGGAGCATATAATGTATATGCATCTTGTGATGCTAACCATTTTTTAACTTTTATTTTTGATGTTGCACTTTTTTGTTGTAATTTTCTAATACTT
>JAGDQP010033678.1:3535-20537 GCA_022664845.1 Lepisma saccharinum | reverse complement strand
CAGAACAGTGTTATTAGGTCAGATTGGAAATATAGCAACTGCAGAACGAGGCCTTGAAATGGAAAAGTTAAAAAAGCAGGGAAAGTTCAGAAGGAAGATTGATTTTCTTTAAGAAACAAAAGTGTAAAGTGGGAACCAACGAAATAAAATGGGTGGGCGGAAGCTTTTACCGAATGAGGAGAAAAGATGCAAGCTTAGTAGAGCAAAAGCCGGTTTTCAAGGCTTTCTGAAGGCAAAATGAGCCTGAAGCTCAAGAAAGAGATGAAAGGAAAAGACTGTGCGTAGAAGGGTAGCAAAAGCTTGGTGTAATTAAAGTAAGAACGGTACATTTTTCTCATCAGTGTTTTGTGTGAGGCTATCAGTGTAGAAGTCAATATTCTGACTGGAGAAAATTTTCTGCCTCAGAAACCACCACATCTTCACTAGCGAAACGTTACGACCACTATGTCCTGTGTATTTGGCGCGTAAAGCAGAATTTCGTAACCGAGCTGGCAACGTTTGCCACAGTTTCATGTGCGACGTGGACTGGAAAAAATATGTGGTTTTGCAGGGTACATATGTAGAGGAGGACAAACGAATGTGGAAAGTAATGATCGTTCCTCTCTTCTTTCTTCGTAATGATACTAATTGTATTTGAGTCACTGGTAAAGCATTAGATACCTTTTGGAATGGTGCAATATGCAATAGTTTGTGACCTTTTACAATGCTTGTTTTGTTCGTAACTTAGAACTTTGTTTATTGGTATAACTGGTTCGCGAACATTTCTGCAAAGAAAGTAATTAATGAGCGAGAAACTAAGGATGATAAATATGCCCGAAACGACAACTTCTCTTTATTCTCATGTGTTTTAAGACTTAATCTTGTGTAATTTTATGGCCCAGACGTAGTAAAATTGTAACAATAGGTGGCACACGCTGTATTGTTATTTATGTCCAATAAAAAGAACTATTATTATTTTCAGGAATAAAGTTTTTTTAGATTGCTTTTTTCGTGGATGATGAGTTGATGACATTGATGAGATATTCAGTATTTTTTAAAATACGGTAGTTTATGTTTGATTGACCGAAAGGAATGTTATGTCAGTTATTAAAAACGTTAATTTTTTTTCCACAGACGATCATGGCATCCATGGAAGCGAAAAAGTCTACCCTACAATGCCGAGAAATTGCTGATTCCCTTGCCAGTTCCTCATCCAGCACACATTGCTGTTATAATTCATAACAGAGATAATGAGGACCCCATCCCTCTAGACTCAGACTTGTGTCAGAACATTTTGAAAGCCATCGAAGATGCGCATCATAACAATCCTAATTTCAGTGGTATGGTTGGTGTTGCTAGGTATCGCGGTGGTGGTGGTGGTGGTGGCGATTGTAGTACTAGTGTTTTATCGCCAGAAGAGTCAACAACGAGAAGTTTAGATTCCTTATCACAAACTTCGGTCTCAAGTCGCGGAGACGGCCGCTCGGGGGACCCGGATGAGACAGGTGAACATTGGCATCGCGGGGAGTGGGGGGGAGTGTCTCGTCGAAGGAACTCTGGTTCAGTAAGGGTAGATTTGGCGTCACCAGAGGATGTAACCTTAGACACTGATGCTACCAGAGTAATGTTCAGTTCGTATGGCACCACTGTCTGATACCTAGTCAGAGTTATTTGTTAGGATTCTACTTTTTATTACCCCTTCCTGTCATCAGTCAGTGGTGTGCAGTAGTTGGGTACAATAGTAAACCAGCGGTGGCCGCATTGACGATGCAGAAAACCTGAAGTGTTCGGATGGGCCCACTTCGCTTTCCTACCTACCTTGTATAACTTTTTCAGTGTTCTGTGTCCTCTGCGTAACTCCTATAAATAACATCAAAAACACTCAAGGGAACACTGTAGATAGTGTGGATATGAAAATAACTAAGCCAGCAGATCTTGTATAAGAGGATTACATGCTGATGTCTTACGGGAAAATGTGTTGATTTTTTTCTCCTTAGCGCTAAATGCTTGGGACTCGAGACAAAGCATCTCTGAAAGAGCATAATAAGTTTGTGATAAATAAGTGTTGAAGTGAATAAGGTAACGTTGTACAAACTTTTTTTTTTCATCGAATTAATGACATTCAGTCAGTTCTATGTGCCAGTTGTAAAATGTAGTAGAAAGGAAAAAAAAGAAAACATAATCCATCTTATCTCTCTTTAAAAAAGCATATATGTGTTGTGATTTTCCTGTTTCCATTTTTTTAAAGCCTTGTCACTGTGCATATCATAATGCCTCATGCAATGAATGGTGTATATTTCTTTCCTTTTTTTTTTTAAGTGCTATCTATTTATTGTACACTTAAAGACATCTGTCAATAATAACTAAAACCAAATTGAAAACAGCTGGTTAAACGTTCTTGTAATACTCATGTAAACGATTTTAAGAACAAAGCATATTTAGTATGAATTTTAAAATGAAATGTCAAAGACAGATAACATTTTTAAAGTATGCACAGAACTGTTTTTATTTTGTGTATACGGTATTGTAAAGACATTTTTTTTTACTAGACACATAGAGTGGATTTTATTACTGATTTTTGTAAATATTTGTAGAAAGTTGCTTTATTTCGTCTTTTGCTTTTGTAAGTTGCTGCTCATATTTGTGCGCTACTAACTTGAAATGATGACCCATATTTAAAAAAAAAAAGAAAATTGAATTTTAATTTGATGGCAGTTGTATAAGAAACGATATGCAACTTTTCTTGTTGTATTGTCAGTGAAAGAAATATATATGGAAATATACAGTGATTTTTATTTTGCAAATAATTACTTTTCTTAAAGATGGTGTAATACTTCATGTTTTTATTATTATTTTGCATTAACAAAAAGGCTGCTGCTGTTTAATAATTCAGATCGTGTTATAGACATATAATTTTAAAATCCCTTTTTGTTGTTTTGATTTTCAGATGTCAATATAACTATATGTATAATATACACACATTATACAATTTTACATATATCTCAATACACCTTCCGAATAACTCGATCCTTCGAAAACAGTCAGAGCTTGAGAATAATCGAAACTATGTAGGTTCAAATATGTTCAGTGTACCTGGATAAGATATAAGAAGGCATGTTGAAACATAAGTGAAAGTTTCTAGTGAATTAATACTGGTACTTTTTGGATTGTAAATGTTAATACAAAAATATTGTATTTGTTTTAAAACATGTTTATTATCATTTTTCAAATTACTTGCTAAAGCAAACATTAAATTACCGTAGTGGTGGAAAAGCATTTTGTGTAAGAGGGTTAGGAGTTAATTGTCCATGTTGAGCTTAAAAAGACAAATTTATCTTCTTTACTTCTGGAAATAACATAATCGATATTTTGATTTATTTCAAATGTATTTTCATCCGTGTTTTTAAATCCTTGAGAGAAAACAGAATGTGGTTTGTTTATGTTAACCTCAAAAACTCCTACCCAGCAAGCGAGGTAATGTAATAAACTTGTACTATCTTCTTACAACGCTCTCTTACAAGCCAGTAGCCACAATAAACACACAGTGGAGACGCCTGTAGTATAAAGAAAATAGTAACAAATAAATGTGGGTTCTGGCATTGTGATTACCTGTTGGAAACATGGTTTCTGTAAGACAAGAATTTCCATTCATGTGTAATAGATGAGTATATCGTAATAAGAACTAGTGAGATACATTATATTAAAAAAAGAAAACGGTATTGTCAATTTTCGTTTGTTCTCATTATTATTTATTATGAACGGAACAAATAAACTAGCCCACTTATAATGAACTCTGAGACTACGAATGGTCTGTTAGAATGTAGAAAAAAATCATCCTTATCTTCTTCTTAGCTTCCTTCCGTTCTAGTTTCAAGTCCGGTCTGGGTGTGCAGACGTTGTCATCTTTTGTCTGCCATTTTCTGCATTTGCCTATTTTATACCCCCTCTTTCTTATCTCTCTATCTATTTAATCTTTCCACCTCTTCCTTGATCTTTTCGCTTATATTTTCTTCTAACATTTCCGAACCATCTTACTCTGTCTTTTCTTCTCTCTTTTAACCTCTCTTCTCCCGAAACTTTTCGTGTTACTTTGTTCTTATTCTCTGTTCATCTCCCTTCGTATACTCAAGAATTCAATCTCTTCCCGCGTGGATTGTGCTCCACTCCCTTGGTTTAAACTCACGGTACTGCCTCGTATGTGATGATTGGTACATAATATCTTCTATATAACATCGGTTTCAGTTTCCTTGGAAGGTTTACATCCCATAGTAGGTGTTTCTCACTGTTAGATAGGAATTTCCACCGTTCTCAAATTGTTTCTAAGTCGAATTTCCAGGGATTTCTGTTTCTTGTATCTATTTGTCAAATGCTTGTGTAGAGGAGTAATGGCTTGTCATACGGAAAGACGATGTTAAGATTTAGAAGCGATGACCGTGGACTTCTGTTATGAGTTTGTTGACAAGGATAGGTTAAGGGTCACCTGGAATTCTGAAAGAGAATTGGCGTATGTAGATTAACGTGTATGAAGCTGCGCGTATTTCTAATTTCAGTAATTGTTACGAAAATATTCCTGAAGTTTGGGAAGATCTGCAAAACACAAGAATTCCGAATAATGTTGCTTTCTTTTGACGATGTGTGATATTGTAGCATTTCAGTTGTTTAATCAGTTAAAAGCAGGAGATTTGATAAATTGTGACAAGTATGAAAAAAAACAAAAAAAAAAAAAAAAAAAAAAATGGACGATTGAACAGGCAGATATACAAGTATTCATGGAGAATAGTTTCCTCATATCCCCCACCCCTCCTCCCTTATGTTCTTAGAAATGGAGTTGAGACATCTACAACTGTTTCTTAAGGTATGTTCGCAGTCTATTTTCGATTTCTGTTCGGTTGAGGATGACTAGATCCGTATGACCAGGGGCGGAGGACGCAGATGTCTTGCCTCAGTAATAATGAAGGGCGGTTGCCGGTGGGTGCAGGTGTGGCGGTGCCAGTTAGTTACGTCACTGTACATACCTACGTGTTGCAGCATTACTTGAACAAAAAAATAACAGGAATAAATATACAATTCCTTACTATATAGGTCTATATCTCAACTTCATGCGAGCTAGAAAATAACGCACTCTATGCTTATTTTTCCTTTCTCTTTGTAAGAGCACAAGACTCCACTCCACTGAAGTATTTCAAACGAAATTGTCAGTTCCGTTTATTGATGATATGAATAGAAAATGGGTTTTAAGTTGTGTAGTACGTCAACATAAGATAAAATCGATACATCATATAGCTAAGTCCTCGCACTGAATCTAGATCTGTAGATTCGAATTTAGTCTTGCATCTGTGGATCATACATCTATGGACCATCCCGAGTTTGGTTACGTAGAGTTCGGAAATACCGGAGTGATTTCTTCTGTTCTTTGAGATTCTTTATAAGTGGGCTACAGTGTTACAAAAAATGAGAATTAAATGAATCATTGTATATTTTACATAGTTACTGTTATCTTTATGGATTTTAGACGGAAGCAAGCGTTGGAGAAAGATTGTGAGGAATGATGTGTATTATAGAGTGCTTTCAAAGTACGTTAAACATGACATCTTCGTTCTTTTATCCGTTTGTGTAAAGCATGATTGACTGCTTTCGTTCTATGCCATAATGATTATAATAGCTTGTTTCGGTTTTACATAACTAGTATCCAGAATCCGATTCGGAGAGCAAAAAATTGCTCTTAGGTTGTGAACAGTGATCTGAACTCATAAAGATGAAGATTGCAGGTAACGACACCAGCGTAAAGTAAATAAAATAGAGATTACAAAGAGATAGAAATGTTACGATAACTAGCGCTCTTCCTATGATCATCTTGTAAATTTCCGTGGGGAAAAGAAACGAAAAAGAAAGAGATAAGAATGAAGGTATTTGAAGGAACGGAAGTGACCTTAACTTGCGTCTTGTAAGGCTGACGGAATCCAAGGAGAACTCCAATTTGTAACCGAGGACTTTCTCCGATTAGAAGTAAATTAGTTCCCATTGACCCAGTCATTGGGTGCTGGTGACCCAGCAAGTACTTCTCCTAATACGGAGTAGTTGGATTGTAATATTGCACAAGTAGTCGCTTAGTTATAGTGGAGGAAAGAATAAGTGAAGCGGAAGGATCACTAGAGTGTCATCTATTGATCTATGCACCCGCGTTCTGCCTCGGATTCGAAGTCGAATAATTGGTTCTGTTAAAAGTTTTGTGCTCCATTAGGTCGGAAATAACATGTTAAACAAAACGGAAATGTTCACTTATGTTCCTTCCTTTACTTTACCCATCACCTTTCGACCAAATTAGTTTCATCATCACTGAAGAATTTTATTATTATTGTGAGTGTTATATTCACGAATATCGAGTACTGTCCACGGATTTTAGTGTTACTGAAACGCTTATAAATGGCTGCCGTATTGTTCACATGAATTATTCCTCTGAAAGCCTTACCGCTTGAGAAATTAGTTACGGATAGTGATATGTTTGAAGGAACAGAAGACTGGTATAGTTTTGTGAGATAATTGAGATGTTTTGTAGGAAGAGAAAATGGTCATTTAATACGCGACACTTGCCAGTTTGATTATTATTACAATTTCAGACTCTTTTGATAGTTATTCCGAATTTTAATTTCATTGTCCAAATCGCATTAAAAGCGAATGCAAATATATCATGAATTAAGGTGGGGACTGTTTACTCTTTGTAAAGTATAGAAGAAAAGCAGATTGAAAAGAACAAGTGAAACATTTCATGATGTGAGCTAAATATTGATTTTTCTTCAAACTACTCGAAATTGGAAAATACGTTCAAAACTGTGCAGGATATGGTAACACGTTATTTGTTGCAATCATATTTCAGCTTCACGACTTAAATAGCCATTATTTTGATTTTCATTTACACTTGAAATATAAGATGCAGCCAATTGTTAAATATTAGCTTACAAGATCTTCCCGGGCCGCAGGTTGCCAACCGTTGATAAGTGAATTACTCTAAAGACACAAATTCTAAGTAATTAATTAAATGGCAAGTGAATTTCGATAGCTTGTAATTTATGCTTTAATAGCAGGTAACCCGTATTTATTAATTGTAGAAGTCACGTAATGAAGTGGAATTGTAGTGAAATACGCTACGTACTTATGTATCATTGGCTTCCATCGATTTTGAGAAAAGATCACATAGTTATTTGTACGTTTCATGCAACTCTAGAGCAGTGATTTTCAAAAGTTGATTCCGGAGCATTTGAGACATTTCTTTAACTTTTATTCTCCTAATCGACTGTGGTAGGGGTAACCTCTTTGGCACGGTTCTGTCACCAACTATTCGGGTGTGCCGTAACATCAAACGCGAGCAAAACTGTTTGACAACCAGTTTACAGGATGATCAATGTTTCAAAACTTTTCAAGAGCCTTTTCTTATTTCTTATCGTCCATGTCTCTTGAATTGTACAAGACTATATAAAACACTTTCCAAACATTTTTCTTCCATCTCTGAGATTCTTACCTCACCTTCTTCAATTCTCGTTTATGTATGCTAATTCTGCTTATTTCCTCAGCACAACTCTTACTTCAAGCCACTAAACGTGGATCACTTATTCAAAGGTTCATGCTACTCTGTATTGCACTGAAATCTAAATTACTTACGTATGTATATCTTGAAGTCCCCTTGAAGCGTTTCCAAGCAATTTTATACTCCTTAATCATGGATTCAATACACTAACAACGCGGATGCAGAAAGAGAGTAGAATCTATGATTATTGGAACAGTAGATTCCATGATTGAAAGAATATGAAATTACTGCGAAACGCGTCGGAAATCAAATGTAAATGTTTATAAATTCCTGAGTAACTCGTATTCGTTAGCAATAATTGTTTTTACACAAAACAATTTTGTCACAATGTTTTTGATCATAATAAATATTAATCATATGAATTATATACATATCTCCATTTGTTTAGTAACAAAAAAGTAGTATGAGAATAATATAACAACAATAGGATATATAAATAAAAACAATGCTATAATTTTTATTTCCTGTACCAATAAAATTAACGTACAAAATACTTTATGTACTAGTAATGTCCTACTACTAATCGATAAGATTTTGAAATACAATCTTATTTTAAAACACTCCAATTTTTCTAAACTATTTTTCTTCCTCTGGCAGGGATGCATATTGTTAGTTTCTAATTTCGAAACTCTACGAACATTCATTTTGTTTGTTTTTTTCTCAAGTCGCAATAGGCGAATGCTGGGATAGTATGAATTAAGACGTGGACTATCTCCAATAGACAAAATACTCTTAAAACTCATTGAAAGTTCTGTGTGTACAATTTTAGTGAAAATACTGTGAGCCATATGTCTTCATTATGAATAGGTTTTGTTTGTTTATGGTAGTCTGGAAGAAAAAAAAAATACTTGGGTAAATTGATTCAGAATATCTGTCATTTACTTTGGTTTGAAAACAGTTTCCAAATTGTATATGTAAAGCCAGTAAGGAGTGTATTTGAGGTTGATCTTATTTGGATTTTCTCAGTCTTTCCTATTCGTATGTTAAATGAAACAAACACATAGGTGAGCTTGTTGTCTTGAATCGTAAGATCTAAATAGATCGATCTTGTAAACTTGCGAATAAATCAAGATGCACGCAGTAAAAATGACAAACACGCATAATTTTAGGGCTTGAATCAACAAATTATGATGGTTTTGAGGTAATTACGGCGGGGTAGTTTAGTGGTAACATGCTCAGCTCATAATCTGTATATTTCAAGTACGGGCCCAAAATATGTGAATGCTGAGATGGTATCTTGAAATAAGACGAGAATCGCTCTCGTTTTCTCTTCCTCCTTTCATGGACACAGAAACAAGAGCTCCTGAAAGTATACATGTGCTGTAAAGTTTCAAGTTTTGAAATGAGACCGTAAAAATAGGCATGAAAATTTATGAAACTTTCTCAGGATTCTCACTACCTGTATGTGTCTAATTGTGTAGGAAACAGTATGATTTTCGTAAAGAAAGACAGTAGTTTTAAGAATGGCATTGAGAAACAAAATTATGCAATAATGGTCTTAATTAAAAAGATCAAATTTCTCTAATAAAGCAGTGTATAAATCTACCTTAAAATTATTTGTCAATATATGCAATCTTTAACGTATGTACTGCATTATTATAATTTCAAGTTAGTTAGTTAGTTATGACAATTCAAAACTGTCAATGATGAGTTCTATGTTCATTTTTTGTGAACGTTTTTCCTTCATTTCTGACAAATATTATGAAAATAAATAAAAGTGTCATATGAAATATTTGCCTATTGTTTTATGTTATAATGTGGTCATGCTATGTATAAAATAGATGTTTATTTCATATGGTAGTGTTTGGGGAAGAATCACAGTGTAAATACAGGCCAGAATGTTTTCTAAAATCAGTTATTGAAAGCTTTAAATTTCCTTCGTCCTGCAACAGTGTTTAGTATTATACATTAAATTCTTCGTATTGAAGTACTCTTAAAACTAACCAGTCAACAAATAGAATCCTGTGAATATCTTTGAGATATAAAAAAAAAAACTCATTATTTTGTACCCCCTCTGTAGCAACGAAGAATAATTTGATGGTTAAATAGATTGTAAGATGGGATAATTTTAAGAGATTAAATAGAAGTGATTGTCATTTGCTCACTTTCCAAGAAAGCACATTACTTGTTGTGTTAAAGCTTTTCTTAAAAAGTTGTTGAAAATCAAATTGTTAAATATCCCAGCGGGAACCAAACTCTTTCGACCAATGTACATCCAATAGTACTAGTTTTCTTGTATCATATCTTGTAGAAAAGAACTTCTTCAATATCCTACGTACGTATGTTTAAGGTAGTATGGTTTTGTAATTTGATGAAAAAGGTTGGGTCACTGAAAATACGTGTCTTTTGAGTCTCATGATACTTATCGCAGTGTACTACTACGTGTGGAATGTGCATGTAGAGAAAATTACGTATGTGACAAAATGTTGCCTTTCAATTGTTTTTTTCTTTCTTTAACATTACCGCCAAATTGTAACCGATGTGTCTAGAATGGATATGTACGAGGCATATCCAAGCTTTCCAAGACTTTCTTGAACCTTTTGAGAATGACGTTCAAGGAAGAGTGTTTCGGTATAAATCAATTCCCAAATACTACTGAATTGCTGTGAAGGTTTTTATGATACCTTTCCGTATTATATTAATCTGCATAATGAAAAAAAGTGTTTCTTAACAAATTATTATTTTTCTGATGTAGTTGAAGATGACCCAAGACCATTTTTAAGTGACCCATCGTTTTTTCTTGTAATTAGCAGCATAATTCTTTTAGTTTAGAACTTGGAGATAAAAAAGTAGATGGAATTCTAGGAAAGAGTTTTATTTTATGGATAAAAGTTTTTCTGTGAATTAAAAAATCAGGGTATAATGTTCTTGTTAAAACAAAATGATCAAAGGATCAGTTTATTTTTCTCATTCATGTAGAGTAAATAGTTCGTTATTAAAGTTGAAATGAGAAAATATTAGTACATCGCAATCAATTGGTAATTGTAATTAAGCATTGCACCTCAAAATATTTCGCAGTAAAATAAAAATAGATGATAGTGCTTCCTTCAGGTACGAGATAGCGTAAAGTAAATGGCGTTATAGTATGGCACATAGTCAAATTTATATAATATTATCTTTGTATCAGCTGATTTTTCTCCTTTGATAGCGTAAGGTCATTCATTTTGTAGTAGACAACTCTTATATTTTAATTTAAAATATTGTAGTGTGTAATGATTCATGTGATAGGCGTAGAGTAAGATAAAATTTTTAAAATACATGGCCGGGAAGTAAAATTACTACCAGCGTATTATTAGTTCTGAAAACAAAATGAGTAGCGTAAATTATTGCATTAGTTTCTTTAATAGTGCCTTTAATGCATATATCTATTTTGTCTTCCTTTGCACTTCACTTGTTCTTTTCTAACGTGAACTTGACCTTGACTAATTATGGCAAGCAGTTGATTTTTTTTTTTTAAACTGTGACATCAGTAGCTAAATCAATATGAATCGATATCTTGAATATTTCTATTGACGATCTTAATAAAAGAAAAAAGCAATATCACCACGCAGCTCATGTTAGTGTATAATTATTTTTCAAATACAGTTTTGTGAAAAGAAATTAGTTTGAACAATCAAGAGATTGATATTAAGGTATCAAGGACGTAAGTTAAATGCCCAAAGTTTTATATTTTAATTTGTGTATTGATTGTAAAAAGAAATAAGGATTTGAGCATTAAGTTCTGTTCTGTAACGAATATTCAAAACGTTCATAATATTGTCTGTGTAAACAATGTATTACGTAACGAAGTAATTTTAATAATTGATTTGCTCTTCCTCGTACCTTACATGGTCTCTTCACTGTATCATGGAATTGAATGAGAATTACACAGGTATCATTCAGAATCCTCCTTAATAAATAAGGTGTTCAAACAATTTTGCCATATGTATTCTTTTTTTAAATGCCCTTCTACAAAGTAATATCTGGCCCGCAGGGCCACCTTTAACTGGACATCTGGCCAACTTAGGCCACTTTAGTCCTTAGAAATAATATTTAATTATATTTCGAAGTTTATTTAAGTAAATATGTTTGGTAACTTGAATCGGCTTAAATGCCCTTCCTAACGAAAATGAAGTTAAATTTGCTACTGACGTCGAGAGAAGTATTTGAATAGTGTCAGATTCGTATTTAAACAGTGATCATACGTAATTTATTGTATAATTTCCAGTAACAGTAAGCTCTCGACATTGAGTGTTTATCATGTTAAAAAAAAAGAATAGCGCAAAGCTGAAATAGCAGGTGACTGAGCTGCCGAGTTCGAAATTGTTCGTATTTCTTTCTACTTATTGTCGTAGATTTTGGGCATTTGACTTAATAATTCTAGAAGAGTCTGTACGTTACATGATAAAACACAAACCTATTAAAATGTAATCGTACATGTTTGGTATGTGTAGTTACTACATACGAATTTTAAGGTAGTGTAAGATAATTGAAACCTTGCAATTTTCAATCCATGTACAAATGAATTTGTATGAAATACTTTAAAACACTGTACATATGAAAGCAAATATAATACTGTATTCTACATTTAGGCATTTTGAATCTAACGGTTTTGAAGATCTTTGGTAAACTAATGTATTCTGTGACAGAACTTGAAATGTCTGTCGTGTAATTTCTGAGTTTCATGGTAAATTCTCAGCTTTCTTGTAGATAGTATTCTCCCAGATGACGACTGTAACTTTGTATTTATTTTGTATATTTTAGATATATTTGTTTGTACATGAGAGAAAATTTTTTATTATAATTCAGCGTATTTATAATGATTACATTCTGTTGCAAGGCATTGAGGGGTGTGTAAAATATGCACATAGAAAACTATTTACTTATACACCATTGCCATCGTTCTATTATTTTGTAAATTTTTATTCTGCATTTTGGCTTTAACTGAAATAAAACAAGACTGAAATAACATTTCATTTTGTTCTTTAAATACCTAATTCCTGTTGTTTTGTGTAGAACAACTGAAGATTTAAAGCTTAAGAGAATATTATCTTTTTATCACATATTAGCCTTTGCATGTATTAACCAGCACCTCCTCAATGTTAGTTTTTCGTTATGTATCAAAGAGTGGAGTCTCTTATTCAATCCACTCTTCAACTACATACTACATTAATTATTTGAAGAACGAAAGGAATCATGTGACTGGTACAAAGGAGGCTACAGAAAAGCTCACACAGAGAAAGCAGAACAGATACCAAACTTCAAACATAGGGAAATGCTGTAAATAAAACTATGGCAAAAGTAGGAATGGGGAAAGATTTTAGTGCCAAATTTACGGATAAGGTCGTGATTTCTAGAAAGAAATTGGTTTGGTATGTGTATCATCCTTACCTTCTGTCCGAGTTACGTAGGTATATTCATGCAGCGAAAACACTCCAGGGATATTTCCAAAATATACTTACTACGTGATGAACTTCAGAGACAAACAGATGACATTACTAGGAATTTTTTCTACACCCACTGAAAGAATTTTGATCCATACAACTAAATTTTAACGGACACCTTCCAAAAGAAATCTGATCTTTAGCAGATTAACCTTCTAGAGCAGTAGGAGGATACCACTTTTTGTCCAGTTTTGGGATTATAGCATGATAATATTCCGCTAACTTGCATGCTACTACCGTCTGTATAGACGCGTATTTCCACATTTTCATTAAAATGGGAAAGAGATGGTGCATTAATTATATCTTGTTTAAGTTTTCTCGAAAAGTTCGTCTAGTTCAGGAGTCCATTTGAACTTTGCACCTTTTGTTAATAGTTGCTAGAAGAGTTCTACTTTAATCGTGAACTGTCTGATATGCAACCTCAAAAAACTATACAGGTCGACGAAGCTCTTCAATTGCCTCTTTGTGGTTGACCTCCTAAATCCTCGGATTTTATTGGCAATTCTTGGAGAAATAGATATCTCCTCTCCGCTCAATAAAAACTAAGGACATCGAGTCGTTTGTACATGATGTGAGTCTTCTTGGGTGGCGCTCCGAAACCGTGCTTTTGAGGCGTTGGAGTAGAAGTTCCAAATCTGCCAGTTGTTGTTTAAAGTTTGAAGAGCCAATGACCAAATCATCTGCAAAACTGGTGATACGTTTTGATAAATTATCAAGTAGCATTTTTGTGACTATAAAGAACCTGTGCTGATCCAGAGTGACCCATAACACATCTTTGGAAGGTATAACTCCTCTTCCTTTGGTGATTTAGTTCGAATGTCATATATCGTTGACTTTTCGGGTGTAGCAAAATCTGAAAATATGATTGGGAAATATCGATAGTTGAGATCAGTGTCTTGGCTCGAAGGTTGTGCAAAACATCCTCGGTCGATTGGAATAGAACGCTAAGATATTTACTATAAGAGTTACATTTTTTCAAGTTGAGAACTATCCTAAAATTATGTGAATTTGCTTTCTGTACTATTAAAAGAGATGAAGAAAACGGGCTGTCATCTCCCTTATAATGCTCGCGTGGAGAAGTTGATTTATTTGGTGATCAACTTGTTTTCGCACCGCTATTGGGATGGGCGGGCTTCTATCTTGAAATGTTGCTGACTTATCTATTCTTATTTTGTGTGTATACTCTCTAAAAATCCGATTTCGGTGTGGGCATAAGAGAAAACGTCTCTGTATCGGTATAGTAAATTTCCGACCAGAACTTTTGTTCATCTGGCAGTTCTGGGTTGGTGTCGAATGCATTCAAGTCAAACTTAGTAGCTGTTAACTTCAATATTTCCTGTATCTCTTCCTTCGTTCTGTATTTGTAGATGTCATCAATTTGCTTTCCCGTTTCTTCTCTGTTGTATAAAGAAATTTCTTCTATATTTTTCTCAGTGTATGCTACTGGTGTATTCTTTGGGAATGTTATTTTATGCGACGTTCGGTTAGACACAAGGATAGTTAAGTCTTTGTCTGGTATTTTCATTGTGAACGTTTCTAACCCATATCTGTCTTGCAATGCTTGTAATAAAGTTACAAAAAAATGTGATGACTGTTGTGTTTCTGCCTGTACATTGACTGGAAGAAATGTGATCGTGCAGGGATCGTGATCCGTTTCGTAGTTAATACATTCGCATGTATTTGTTGTCTCATTGAAAAAAGAAATGTCTGGGAACCTTCCTCGTTGATATTCTCTTCGTTTGGTATTAGAGGTTACCTCGGGTTTTTATAAAATATGATACTTTGAGCTATGTAAGGTTTTTTTTCTGTAACCTGCGTAGCAGATCTTGGATTAAGATTTCTTAAGTCCCCAATTTGAAATTTTATTAAGGCTATGTGCTTCAGTTCTATCAGTCTGTTTGAAATTCCTTTTAATTTTGTACTAAATGGAATAAGCGTACAATTTGGAGGTAAGTTGGGTTTTGCCTATAGGGACAAAGTTGATCCCGTATCTATTATAGTTGGCTATTGCTTATTTTGCACTCTTATTCTAATCAATGATTCATTATTTGTTGTATCGAAATCAGTGATTTCGTGTCTCTCATTAACGACAAATTCTTTTTTAAATGGGTCTATGATATGATTTGTGCCAAGAAGATTGCTATCTTCCTCCTTATGAGAGTACCGGACATTTTTCTTCTTCGTCTATTTGCTGGGCCCGCGAGCTCAGATTAACTTGGGGCGAGCCTACGCGTTTCCCCACTCGTTATTCTTATTTTTCCAGCATTGGCTTGATCCATGGCCTTGCTTAAAACAAGTCGCACAAACTAATATTTTGCCATTCTTCTCATAGTTACTTTTCTTTTGCCCGTCGTCGCTCTTGCTATTGTGACCTTGTTTGGTATTTCCGTTTTTGTTACAATAGTTTTTATTTTGTTGTTTTCTTATTCCGGTATTGTGATTTCTCTGTGGCGAGTTTTGCAATTGTCAGTGAAAGTCGAGCCATCTTGTCCACAAAATTAAAATAATCAGGAGCTGGAGTAGCATTCGTTTGAGATTGTTGAGCTTTTTGTTGCATAGTTTTCTGTGCATGCTGATCTAATTCATAGGCTGATGGAGATGTCTCTATCGGGCATGTTGGGAGAGGTGACTGGATTTAATATATCGTAAACATATCGTTGGGTTTCGGTTGTAGGTGGTAGCATACCAGGAGGAGCTAGAGGGAGGATATTATGAGAACAGGATGGTGGTTGCAATTTTGTTGGTATATGGTAGTTACAAGGGGCCAAGTTGCTTATAGGTTTGTGACTTGGTAAATTTACAGGTTGTATCGGTGGATTGTGTGAGGAATACATGGCCTGTGATTGTTCTATGTACTCGCGTTTCTTCATAAGATCCTGGGCTGTTTCCAATTGGTGTAGACGATATTGCAAATCTGCTATCGTATCAAAAGATTGCATAGATATTGCTTTTAAAAAAAATTGTAGACCAAGTGACAAAAAATGAATTTTCTAGCCTTCTTCTGCATCTGGAAGTATATGCCGTATTGCTCCTAATTTCCTCAGAAAGTATGAGTCAATTGGTTCACCTTCCCTTTGTTGGATTTGGTGGATCTACATTTCTGCTTTATAGGCTGGAATTCTAGGGCGGCATAGGCTAACTAATTTGCTTCTGACTTGGTCATATATCATTGCTTCATATTGACCCTGAGCTTGAAGCTGAAATATTAGGTCTAGTGCCATTTCCTGAAGGTACATTGGCGAAATATCTTTTTGTTTCTGTGCATTCCAACGTTGTAAAGTAGAAAGATGCTCAAAAAGCATAAAAAATCTATCTGGTTCATCGGTGATGCGTCCAGAAAATTTTGTCAAGTGAAGGATGCTGTATGATGGTCTTCTGCCATATTATTTTCGTCGTCTGATATACCCTCGCTATCGGAAGTAGTAGTACTTTCGTGTTAGCTATCAGAGTCCCTCGTTCGAGCACTTGATCGGGTCGTTGGCATAACCTATTTTGACCCAATTTCACATTTAATCCTGCAATTCTAAAAAAAAAAAAGCCTTAGAAAATATCCCTGGGTAAATTTAGAAATCCTTGTAGTCACGACAGAATATCACTGTCCCAACTATTAGGAGCGCTATTTATTCTATACGAATATATGTGATTTTTGCTATACACCATCAGTCCTATATGTATATCGCCGAAACAAAACGTTTATTGGTGAAGGAATATAACAAGAATTTTACGTAAAGATGAATTTCTCTACGTAATTAAGAAAAATACCGGCGCAATTATTTGATTTCAAATAATAGCTCCACCACGTAATGTTCCCTTGCGGGATGCGCCTTAATTGCCTCCGCAACGCTCAGTTCATCTGAGTCTGGCACCGTTACTCAATAGTTTGTTATTTGTTAGGCAGAGCAATAAAGGAACGACGTTTGGATTTTTCCCTTCACCTTTTATTAAAAATTACGAAGTCAATAAGTTAATAAAAAGAGTCTCCCGTACAAAACTATGGAGAATTAAATTTGAGGTACAA
>JAGDQP010033677.1:4819-20537 GCA_022664845.1 Lepisma saccharinum | reverse complement strand
CTTTGCACAGTTCTTTAAACTGAGATTCGTCCTTGAACTCCGCAGAGTGTTCGCAGACAAACCGCAGCATGTGTGAACTGTTAGTGCGGTTGCCGCACGGTCGCAGCAAGGCTCCCGCACCGCATGTGTGAACTGGGGCTTAACCAATCTTGAAATGTAGCTAGGCTATAGGTGTAAGGGCGAATTCATCTGATTAATTCAATATGGATATACGAAAGTTCTAGGTGTTTCCGAAACTTGCTAGATGGATACACTTTAATCACGAAGCGTCAGTGGATATATGCGCACACGCCAAAGTTTATCAAACATTCGTCTATGATACAGTTTCTTCTCTTTTGTTCCAAATCTTGGCGCCGGTTAGTCGCGAAAAAAGGGGCGTGGCAAAAAGGGTTCCTCGGCTACCCGGTATTTGGGAAATGGAAAAGATAACCTGACCAACAGACAGGGTGGGCGAAAAGAGGAACCCTTCAGCACCTACAGTACATCTGAAAACTTACACCTACGCATTTGATAGTTCCATATTTCAAAGGTCACTGTTTTTCTTTTGTAATATTTACGCGTCGCATTTGTTTTCCGGCCTTCTCTAGGTTTCATTATGTTATTTTGGGATAGGTTTTCAATCTAGTCAATGTTGAGTAACCATTGGAAAAACGTATAATGATCACATAAATCTGTACTCTATATAGATCGCTTGCTGCCATGCTATTTTCTCACGATGAATGTGTCCTTGACTAGTCATGTCTGATGAATGTTAAAAGTGGTTGAAGTGTATGCGAAAAACAGCTTACATTTTCGATCAGTAAAATCTAATGAATGTTGTTTTAGCCTATAGGAAAGTTGTACATCGTTGTTTTATTTTGCGAATTTATTGATACGTATATAATTGGAAAAAGAAGTTAAAGAACGACCTACGAAATGGTCGTGAAATTTACTTTCTTATATGAAGACCTGAATTGCAAAACATCCGAAGTCCACCGGAGTATATTTTTCAAGAAAAAAAAAGTCCAAGGTCTTGGTATGTTACCATTTTCAGCTGAAATTATTTTGTATTAAAAGGGGCTTCTGTGATGGGATTAGGATGTAATATTTATGCAAGTGGATAGGGCTTGGAACATAGATACCGGCGAACAGAAACTATGGAAATAGAAAAAGAAAGTAGACTTGGGATGTTTTGCAATTCAGGTTTTCATATCGAAATTGCTACCGTATTTTCTAGTAACAAGATACGGATCTTATTTACACACACAGATGTAATAAAAATATTTCTGTGAAAACTGTCAATACTTTGTCTCAAAATTTCTGCATATATTACTGCATAGAGCAAATTAAAGTAGATACTATGTCTAGTTAATAAGTCTGTACATAGTTTATACTTATAGCAGGAAGAAGGTGGATTATTTAATTCTACAACAGTACTTTTGGAAATAATATGAACAAACTTTTATGTTCAGGCTTCTTACATATTGATTCCGTATTACATAGGAAAGCTCTCGATGTGTTGCTAGTTTTTAAAATTCAATCAACCTTCACAAGTTTTATTGGCAGTTAATTGATAACTATGTCACAAGTCGGAGAGATAACGTCCTGCGTGAAGTGCTCTTCCGGGAAATGAATGGTGAGGTATCAACAATGACTTTCGTCTATTTATCATATCGTTACTCCTCTGGTGAAACTAAGAAAAAATGGTAAATCAGGATAACCGGCAACAGAGTGTGAATCTGCTTAATACTACAGTGAGGATCCCAAATCCAATTACGAGGTTAAATAATGAACTACGGAGCTGGCTGTTTCTCACTAACGACATTAAATGTGCACCCATATCATCATTGTTATAACTATATCGCCTTTGATGTGTACATTTCACACATTGCAAAAAATATCCACAACAGTTTACGTATATATAGCCTTGCCCACCCTCCCGGAATAGTTGGTAGTCTCTCGTCATCAAATTCTCAGTCATTTTATTACTGTAATTCATATTTTTGGGTACATGTGCTGGGAAGATAACTTAATGTTAGTATTTTTTTATTAATAGTTAACATTTAATAAATATTAATAACTAATATTTTTGGGTACATGTTCAATTTAAATTGAACAATTAAGGCCCATAATATAATTTTAGAAATTAGTCGAAAATAAAGAGGCAAGGTAGTGAGGGAAGTTTAAACATATTGTTACGACACTGTAAGCTTAGTAGGAACATTCTGATTGATGAGTATTTGAGGTGAAAAGAAGACTGTTACAACTTGTAGTTCTCGTGAAATTAAATGAGACCACAGTGGCTCAGTTGGTACAGCGCTCACCTCTTGTGCTAGGGGTCGTCGGATCGATCCGTGCTCATTCGATGTGGGCTTTGTAGTGCACAAACACCGTATGGGCGGGTTTTCTCGGGCCCTTCCCGTTTCCTGTCACTTTTTACATTTCACCAATTCATCCCATCATCATCCATACAACCTGAGCCATAGTTGCCTCAAGGCCTTCAATTCAACTCGTGAAATTAAGTGTGCTCTTACATATTCTTCGACAGGTAAATAAAAATCTGTGAACCTACCTTGTGTGATGGTGTAGTTCCTTGTGTTGATAACATTGTTAATGTAAGAATCGGAAATAGGTTCGTTCAGAGATTAGAAACGAAGTGCGTAGTTCCTGAATTTATTTATGGCCATTAAGGAACTTTGGATCAGGCTGGGATAGAGGAGGAAAATGTTGGAAGGAGTCGACCATGGTTTAGTTTGAAGCCATCATCTCGGCATTTGCCTGGTGCGACTCAGGAGAAACCATGGATAAAATTTCAGTATATATTGGCGGCCGCTGGGTACGAAGATCGAACTCACATACCTCCACTTTGTCGTTCCGAAGTCTCCGACGCTATCGCCGGGACCACAGGAGCTGGGTACAAAGTACATGGTAAAACATACATTGCTAGAAAGTGAGTGATGAAACACAAATACCTGGTAAAATCACATTTACAAGTATCCAAGAAGACACATATTAAGTAGAATAAATAAAGAAGCATACATATTTTGTAAGAACAGCAGGAAATATAGTTGAATTATTAGTAGTATTAGTAGTAGTAGTAGTAGTAGTAGTAGTAGTAATGGATGATGTGTTCATCTACAATGTACTATCAGCAGCTTTAGTTTTTTTTTACATTACATGATTTTTTCGAAGCCTAGAAGAACCCAACTCACGTAGAGTGGCTGATGTGTGATTCCGAGAGTGTGTGCGTGAAAGTCCAAGGATTGGATTTTTTTTTTTTTCATCTTTTCTATAAGGGAAAACATTGTTGCATGTCCTGGGTTTTGGCAAGATATTTGTAATTGCTTATAGAATGAAAATTATGAAAATACTTAAGAGAGACGCATTTCAGGTACCTAAACAGCGAACCTAACACTATTTCTACCTTAGGTGAACTGCTAGTTGAAATTTACTGAAAGGTGTAGTTTAAATTGTCCAGTAGAAAAGATCCTTACCGAACGAACATGGAGAAACGAAAATGAACTTTGAAACCTATGGTTCCCAAGTAAATATTTCTTTCTTAATGAATCAAGTACAATTCTGAAATGATATGTATTATTACAAATCACTGTACTAATTCCATAGAACACTAACGTTATACACAAAAGACAAGAGAAAAAGTCTTTCTTTACCAGTTCTTAAAAACAGGGCATGATATTAATGCTTTATAATGTATGATAATATGACCAATATTGTTATTTGCGTTTATCGTTTGCAAAGATGTTAGTAGCAAAATATACAAAATATTTTATGTTGCGTGCGAAGTTATAGTAAATGTAATCTCTCTATATACAATATATTCAAGAGGGACAGGATCTTTGAGCATAGTATGAAGAATATCTGAGATAGATTAAGATTTTTCTCTTTCCAGACAAATATTTTTGTGTATGTACTTGCATATGATCAAGATCGATACGAGTATATTTTATTCCTAGCGGCCGTACTTTACTTGATAGAGCATTGGTTTCGTTGTCGTTAGATCGTCGATTCGATACCAGTGGCTGACTGCCCTGACATAGTTTCCCAGTGTTTTCTTCGGTCATAGCAGGCATGTACCGTGATGGTATCTTCAATTTAGGACCTGGCGGACTCCCTACCGCATTTTGCCCAACCTTATCTCGGCGTGAGTCATAAGTGCCTTAAAGCTATAAATTCAAATCCAGTGAGTATAATACGTAAAGCTGTTACTCTCTTAATCTGCATATTTCTCCTTTAATGTCGGGTCAACATGACTGAGGCGGATCGAGTAGCCGTAAATTAGTTGGTACAGCATTAGCTTAACATACGGAGGACTTTAGGAAGGTTTCCGGCGGCTGCCTATCCTAACTGAGGTATTATTAGGCCTTTTTGACAAAATTGCGACTCTGAACGCAATGCAGGTAGTCCACCCAAATGACATCTTCTTAACGTGAAAATATGTTTGGTAAAGAGAACCACCTCTTATCTCGCATGAATTCTAATAAATATAATCACAATGACAAAAAATCAGATGAAATAACATGCTAAAATATTATGGAGGGAGAAATTTAAACAAACAGAAACTGAGAGTGACGGATATCAGTAAGACAAGGGCTGGAGATATAAGATTATATAGAGAGAAAAGATAAAAGAATGGAGAGAGAAAGTAACATAGAGCAAGAGAGGGATAGGGGGATAGACAGATGTAGAGAATCACTAGAAATTTGATGAACAGAAACGAAGTATAGGAAATAAGTGGCTAAAATCAAAATTCATATATTCCTGGAAATTGAACAGAGAGAACACCGTCTTTTCTAGTATTTTGAGCGAACATTTCAAATGTGCTCATGGATTTTCGTAATTTAATAATTTCCGAACATGTCAGTGCTAATTTTATCTATCGAATATAAAGTTATAATAACTAATACACTTTAGTAGCCAATAGAGAACATCCTTCGAATTGCGTCAGGGACTTTCTTCGAATTTCGTCAGGAACTTCCTTCGAATTCCGTCAGGGGCTTTCTTTGAATTACGTCAGGGACTTTCTTCCAACTTTTGGGGGAGGTAAATATTCGCTTTTCATGGTAGATGCGGCTTGCCAAGTTTTTAATAGTATTTTATATTGGAATTATTATTTAATCTAATTATCTCAGCTTTGTTTATTGTTCTTTAACGAGTTACTCAACTTGTATTCAGTGCTTTATGAATATAATAACTACGTCTTATTACTTGAGTTTGATGCCGGCCGGGATGGCCGAGCGGTACGTGGCGGAAGGCCATCGGCTCGAAGGTCAAGGGTTCGAGTCCCGGCATGGGGGTGAGTTTTAACATCTAAGGGGCGAATCGTGACAGGCCGAAGTTCAAAGTTACTAGACTGGCCCATATAAAAATAAAGTTTACAAATTTTTTTGAGTTTGATCGTACAAAACATCGTACATCAACCCACTTGCAAGGCTTTGAATTCGAATGATTCCCGGTTCGAACCCTGCAGCAATCTTATCGGTCTCAGAATTTCCCTACGTTTCTTTACCTTTAAACAAACCCATTTGTTGTCTGGCTGGCTTCTCTCATCCTCCAAACAGAGCATAAAATGTGAATGAATATCCAGTGCAAGTTTAGAAAAGATCTTTTAAAAATCAACATTCCATTCTTTTAGACCAACACTAGAATATTCTGCATATATTATTACCACCACCACTACTACTACGACTACTACTACTACTATTACCACCACAACTATTATTACTACTACTATTATTACTACTACTACTAATAGTATTTCTACTATTATTAAAATATTATTATACTTACATTATTTATTATTTACTTCTTTCAGTATAATCCATAATATATTTAGTTTATTTTAATGTCTATATTATACTATAATCATAGAATTAATCTAAGAGCTTTAGTTTGTTAATATTATAAAGTCATATATTTTCTTCTATTGCTTAAACTGGGACATTTTAGCACATTTGGAAGGCCGCAGATTCCCTCTTCGTCTCTCACTTATTGTTCATATGTGCAGAACTCGCAATGGCTCTTCTCATTGTAAGCGCAGAGGGGGACACTGAAAAAGCCAACTGTTATAACACACACATACACACACTGTAGAATCACTACGCAATCCACTCACTCATTTTGAGCGTTGGGAGCAGATCATCGTAATGTTTGGCTGTTTTCGCTTTTTTCATGTTTGGGTGTGTTGTTTGGTAGTAGTGGGTGAGTTGATGAAGAAAAGGAGTTTTGAGGGTGGTAAAGGATTATCTTGAGATGAAGGAGAATTTCGTAAGAAATTCAAAGTTGTTTAATAATAATTGGAACGGGTTGACGTAGAGAGACGAGAGAAGTATGAAACTATACTAGATTTATGAAAGGAATACGAATACGTAAGATATTTAAGTGTCTCGTGTATATTTATTTAACCTTTTCGTGTATAACATTCATTCCTTGATGTGCTTAACAATCTTATTTGAACAACGTACTTAAACATTTCAGATTATTACAAATTCTTCGTTGCTTAAAATAATGGTCCTAACTGCGTAAATAGATTGCTCGTTTAAAAGTAGTATATATTATGCATAACTAAATATGTCAATGTGAAACACTAAAATTAATTAATAAGTAGAAATATGACCCTAATGATAATAAATATGCATAACTATTTGTATAGATTATTAGTATACTAATATACTAATACTAATATATATTATTAGTATTTATTATAATAACTAAGTAAAAAAGAATAATTCGTAAGAAATATGCACCATTTAATAACTGCTCCTGTGGCTTACTCTGTTTAATTGATTTCAGTATGACGTAATTTTCTTTGGACTTTGAAAACTATGGTAAGCTTGCCACAAGCTGAGTAATGGAAAAACTGATTTATAAATCTTTAACGAGACGGTAAATTCGTATGGTGAGATGGGAGGAATTTCGACCTGCGTATACAGCCGCTGCTAGAGTTCACAAGACTTTTAGAGAATAATCATCCTTATATTCAGCCATTTTTATCCACTACGCGATGATGGCGTTACTAAACTATTGGTAGTACTGACTGACCATTTTCTTTCCACATATCTGCTACAATCATCAAGTTTGAATATATTTAGCGCCTTTAGGCATCTGAGGATAGTGTTTGGGAGAGGATGTTGGAAGGTAGACGGTGCACTACAATGTAGTCGGTCTATTTTGTAGGTACCATTCCAGCTGATTCCTGCATCCCACCTAGTATGACTGTTTATAAATTCTCATTAGTTCGTTTAGGTTTTCAGGATGATCGGCCACAGCTGGTCGCAAGCAAGACTCAAACCTACGAGAACCCGAAAGCTATGACAATGCTCTACGGCAGTTCACGTAGCTCGCAAAATAGGAACCTCTTGAATAAGACCTTAAAAGGAATAACTCTTCTGAAAGTACTAAGTAGTACGCATTACAATGTGATCAAGTTAATACAAGCATTCATCTTCCATTTGTTTGTTAAACTATGTGAGCGGATCATCTTTGTACTCGTGGTTATATCTTCTGATTTTTCAAGTATTATTTGTTACGATAATATTAAAATTGTCTTCCTGGTTATTCCTAGTATATATTTTTTCGATTGCTCGTTTTTCAAATTTGATCGTGTTATACTTCGAAGCTGTTGACAATAGCGCATTCAATGTCCTGGTTTCACAGCCGCACATCATTATAGATAAAAGACACTGATTATAAACTTTGCGCTTGAGATATACTCTCCTAATTTCCTTGAAAATGAACGGTAGTCTTCCAAGTGAGAATTCAAACATCAGTCAACTTGACATTCGATGTTTTGAGCTGGCCTAGGTAAACGTACTAATGAACTATGGCTATTTACTAATGAACACCTCATGGGTGTGTTTGACTTAATTATTTCCTTCTTTGCAGCATGTTGATTCTTCATTACTAAGTTTACTTCGAACTCTCATTACTAAACTCCTCCGTTTCGTTGGTAGTTTTTTTATTCACCAACTTCTTTACGAGTATCTTATACGAAACTCTTAAAATAGTATTCTCAACAAATAAAATATTTAAGTTTCTCCGTTTCCAACTTTAATTCTTTGCTTTCTTGATAGAGTTTAATAACAGATGTATCACTTGAGTATATGTTTTATATCAATTAAATGTGTGTACTATTGATATATTGACGTTCAAGCGATGTTCAAGTGATTTAAGTAGTGTTGTCAAGCAGACCGAATCGAAAACTTTCACAAAATCTTTGAATCTCAGGCCGTTCATATTCCTTTCCTTAAAATCAATCAAAGCTTGTATCTGATCCACTATGCTAAATCCACAAGGAAATTCAGCTTGTTCCCTTCCCTGGTTTAAATCTAAGTCTAGTTCAATACGATTTAAAATAATTTTGCTGAACATTTTGTATATTGTAGAAAAATATATAAGAAGTAGTTCCCTGGTATAATGAATGCAACATTGAAGAGCTGCATCATCATAAAATTTTCTTAGGACTTTTAAAACTATAGTAAGCTAACTAGAAGGTAAGCCTGAGTTAAGCAGGAATGATTTTGTTTGTTTTTAAATTTCCAGAATTGCTCATATAAATTGAGAATTGTTAAAACAGATCGTAGCTGCTAATAACTGTGTTGTTCTGAGTCAAAAGTTCAGCGAAAGTTACACGTGAGAGATTTTAAACTAAATGTGAACTTTTTAGTACTTATTCATTAAGGTCGAGAAAGAAGAGTCATTGGATTTGACACTTTAACAGCTAGTCTTTCAGATGTGTTGTCTTGACCGATTACATTCAATTATGTTATCGGTAGCCACCTAAAAGTAGCTATAATATGAACATACATATGTTTCCATGTTCGTGATATAATTTGTATGAAGACGGAGGACTTGCTAGATTTTTAGTAAGCTGTCTTATGAATTATCGTAAACTTGTATTGTCTGTACAATATACAAAGCTTTGTCTTTATGCTACATAGCCGATCTCAACGGGAGGTATAATGTGGTCTACAGCTATTTTTGTATGACTAGTACTCCACATATTCGTGAGCTATGGATCATAGACAATGGTACGAACCAAGTTCAGGCGGTCACTTCAGATCTTGACCCACCTACCTACTTTTGCAGGTACCCAAGATCCATACGCTGATCAAAAATACAGGGGCCTAGATGTATCATACTATTAAAGTTGAAATACTGTCCTATCATTAAACTGATTTAATAACGCTCACCATTTGGTACGCCCTAGCACTGTTCGAATCCACGATCTCCCAGATGCTAGGCTAACAGCAATCGATGCCAACTCGGCTACCTTATTTCATATGAGGTTGAGTACACCTTAGACTAGAAGTCAAGAAACAGCACGTATAAAGTTTTCTGCTGCTCCAGACCAGACAGGCCATTTCATTCCGAGTCAAGAGACACTACCGCCTTCATTTCAACTTCACAACGTAAAACTAGGAGATAAAATCACAAAAAATAAAGTATAAGCAGTTTCTTGGTAATATATTTGCTGGAGATTTCCTTTTAAAAACACTTTAATGTGTTCGTAACAAAAGTTACTCTTCAGCTAGAATTTTATAAATTGAATGTGAGCAAGTAACTAATTCTACAGCATTACATAGCAGTGTTGCCAACTAGGTAAACAATACTAAATAAAACGAGAATTCGGAACTATTTTTTGAATATTGCAATTTAAACAGTCATTGCAAGACTATTGAAAATTAAATACTTGCGAAAAACTTAAAATTACAAGTGTACCCAACTAGGTAAAATAAATAAAACAAATAATATTGTTGTAGAAAAATCTTTTTATTGTACGTAATCAAGTATAAGTATAATGATTGTTACAAATACAAGTTCAGAACGTCTGAGGCTACACAAAATCAGATTGTGATTTAGAATTTTTAAAAGAAAAGTACATTATGTTGTGAGTAAATAGAAATTACACAAAGTATTTGAGTTATTTAAATACCTCACAGTTACTTTAATTGTCTTGAAAATATTTGAAGTATCATATGTTTCTTCGCTGTTGAAATAGTATTGTCTCGTATTACCTTGGTCAAAAATGTAGTTATTAATCTAAATTTTTATTCAGTTCGCAATGGGCAACCATTGCTCGTACTTTAAGTAGCAAATCTCGTCATTAGACGTCTCACGTGCAACGTTCGTAAAAGAGAAACTTCGTTTCGAAATATTAAATTACTAATGTTTCATGGAAAAGTTTACATTACATTTTTCCTTGCTACGGTAAGCATCAAGTAAAATATGATAATCATCGCTATTGGAAGGATATAGTCTACGTCTTTTGGTGTTTACCACTTGGTGGCGTTTACTTTGTCCTTTAGAGACAATCTTATATCCTGATTTACACAATATATTGTTAGGATTGACGATTACTTTACTGTCAAACTTCTCAGTTATCAAATTTAAAAAAAGCTGACAATTTATTTGTTTTCAAACCCCTTGCTTTTAATTTTACCCAAGGAACTTTCGAAACATCTTTTACCTTACCTGCAGTTAAATTTCGTATCTGATAAGAGTAATTTTTTGCGCCAGCACGAATGAAAATGTACATTTCCCACCCGTCCTTAATTTCTCTAGTTAAATCGTATAAGTAATTCCCTATAGGTAACAAGACTAGTTGTATATAAATAATACTATCTGTAGCGCAATAAATTACTCTATCAATCCCAACATTATCAAACATTTCAAACAATCTGAGTCTAGCCCATGAAGACATGAATGAAGCTAATTCCAAATTTGTAAATGGATGTGGTGAATTTTCATTTTTCAAGTCTTTTAATGTCACTAATAGTTTTTGTCCTATAGGTACTACACTTTGTATTTCCAAGTGAGTTGCTCTTAAGGTCTCAAGAAATTCCTGAGCACCAGCTACAACCTTTCTCTCTTGTAAATTGCTGCGCTGACCTCATTTACCAAAGAGGGAGTTTAAGAAGACTTTTGAACTACATCTCTACCCTTCATTACGTTCGATTTTGTCATACTCAAGACTTATTTCTTCATGAGAGGCATAATCTGCAACATATGCCGGTCTCTGCTCCTCTGTAGTACAGTCAGAAGGAAACCCACTGGATTCTTGTTTTATTTTCAAAATGCTGTCAATATAGGGTTTGAATAATCCCTCCTTCATCTCCATTTTCCAAATTCCATACATGTCAAATATAACATTAACTTTCTTTAACGCAGCATGATGCTCAGGAGTACAGAAGAAACATTTGATAGCACGCTCCTCTTGAGTATGATTATAATCTCCAGTATTCAGCTGGTCCATACAAGTTCGACACAGACCAAAAACGAGTTTGTTATGAGAATTATATGCAAGAACTGGAATAGCAAGATCACTAGGCTGCAAAACTTTACAAAATACGAAATCATTAACTTTACTGGGATCGGGCATGTGCACTTGTCCCGTTGTGAGTGGTTTCTTAGACATAACCCATAGTTACAAGGAAGTGACGTAAGCATATTCCAGATTTTCGTTTTCATTACACTTGTACAATGCACGAAACATTCTGTGCGCCCTCCCTTAAATGCATCTTTCGGGCGTAATGTTTCTTCAACATTATGGCAATGTTCTAGAATGAATGTTTAAATTTCAGGTTAAGCGACAACTATTTAAAAATAATCTTTTCTAGTCAACGTCGCATCATACCGGTCCTGCAAGGTACGCCCTTCAGCATCAATAGGAAGATTACGGAGTTGAAATATGCAAGTACGTCCGTGCCAGTAGCAGCCATAGAATTCAAACCCAGTACGACTCTTTTTATTATGTTCATCCAATATAAAATGTTAAATTGTACGTCACCACCATTTTCAGCTGTCCTGAGTGTAATTTTGCGTTCATGTTCCATATTCTTAAACCATTGGTGTGCTTTCCTGCTGTGATGATCACGATAATGGAACCCTAATGGGGGAATAATTGGAACACAGTTCTCTTGGAAATAAAGAAAGCTAAAGTATCCCATCGGACACATAGCAATGGTGCTTGTATGAAGAAAATATTGAATACAGTTGTTTTTCTTCAAGAAGGTTTGAAAAGCAAATGACGTCCAAAACTAGGATACGGACGTCGTTCCAGCAATATTCTAATAATTCGTCCTGGAAATCCAAGATCATTTTCGACTTTACACAATCATGATGCCATGCAGTAATTGTTTCTGCCTCTTCAGCTGATTTACTGTCAATATCATAAAAGTCAAGTTCGGGATACAGTCCTTTGTAATTCTGATTTTGGAGGGTATTGAATAAGAATGGAAAATCTCCTTTCTTCAAGGTTTGGCTAAGACCAAGTGTCTTTTTAAGGTCGGCAAGCCGAACTCCCATGAACAAGTATGTGTTTGTGAAAATGATGTTGTTTACACTTAGTTGTATAATTTTATGACCTTGTGCAATAATATAGGGAATTAATTTCTGGTGTTTCAAGAGACTTCAAGCAGAAAATAACATGTCAAAACGAGATCCGTTTTGTGAAAGTACCACCACTTTTTAAATTTAGGGCCTTGTTGGAGTACGCGATGAATTAATTCCTCCATGTTATAAAATACTAAATCCCTAATACCTTCTGAATTACCACACACAGCACATTTATAATTTTAATCATCGATATCTTTACATTTATGGCAACGATGACTTGCACAAATTAAATTGGGCTGATGCTCACGTTCACCATTTTCATCCACACCTATTTCCAACAACATTGTCTCAATATCAAATACAATATACAAAAACCCGTTTAGGTTTTCTTGACTTTACAAAACTGAATGCAACTCATGCACATACACGAAACACAGTTTACAGAAAGTTTCACCACAAATATGTTTAGACTTTCTGTGACGCATATCTATCTTGACACCACACTGAAGACAAAGTTGTACATACTCACATACAGCTTTACCCTTTTCTTGTGATTTGTGGTTATCAAGGCATGATTCATTAGGGAATGTACGATAGCACTTATCACACTGGATTTTACTTTCACCAGTGTTTTGCATGTCGGGATGATACTCTTCACAATACCTACATAAATATTCATAATTATGAAAGCTACGTTCCATATAGGGAGTAAGGCAATAGCAAAAATAACCATAAATTCCCAGAAATGCTGTAATGATCTCAATTACATCGTGGTGGTTGTCTTCATATCACAAAAATAATTTTCTCTCTGCTGATGGTCCAACAAACATGTTGACATACTCTCGTGTCTCTGACATACGTGAATACAATTCTATTTGATAATCGTTTCCAAACCACTTTTGAAACTTGTCCACATCGTCAATGCTCCCTTCATTCTTACTATGTAAATCTCCTGGGTTACATGTACAGGATTGACACTTCATACGATCGAAACTTCGTACGGTAGATACTGCATAGGATAGATAGACACTTCATACGATACAAAACTTCATAGGATCGACACTTCATAGGATTGAAACTTCGTATGGTAGACACGGCATAGGATAAACACTTCATACGACCGGCACTATATCCTGTGTGATCAACGCGTTAAAAAGAATAATTTGTGAATAATATGATAATAGTGTACAAATAATTTATTTTAAATAGCGCGTTTTAATCCTACGGAGATAATAACAGATCGAACTGCGTAGAATCGACACTTCACAGGATAGAAACTTCATACTATCGAAAACTCTACTACTGGTTATCCGCGATCACGTGATCCCTTACGTAGTGTGTGACATGGGTGCGACTGTGAGAAATGTAGGAAACAGCAACAGAGTTGCTAACTTGCACGATAATTATCGTAGGAAATGACAATATTTATAAGCGCGTGATGTACGATACCTTTCTATACTATAGTAAAATAATCCCTTCTTGCATCTGCCTGCAGATGGTAGGTAGATTTTGAATTATGATCAAATTTAGTCTTTACTATTTAGTTTACATAAGCTAAACATGGTACGTTTATCTGGACATAGCCCCCGAACCCCTGGAAAATTTGGCTCCTCTTCCAAACGGGCCGAATTTTTACCCCAAGGGATATCTATGGCAAGTTTGGTTAAGACATGCATCCACTAGAGTAAGTTAAACATATAATATTTCGGGGGGCATAGCCCCCGAATTCGTGGACCGATTTGGACCATCTTCGAGTGGGATTGAATTTTAACCCAATATATACGTATTCTAAATTTGGTTTGATTCGGTTAAGAAATGCGGCCGCTATCGTGTGCCAAAAAGCGTTATATATAAATATATATGATTAATACATATCCAAAATTGATTTTTAAAAATGGTATTTCTGGAGTCTAGGGACCATGAACGGTGAAGATATGAGGGAATTTTCCGGAATGCTTAACTTCGATCCACCTGAATAGGTAGTACTGTTTCGAAATTTACCTAAAAATGTACGAATTATAGATAACTTGATGAGTTATTGTGCGTTGTTTGTAAAGAAAAAAGCAAATACTATTGATCTGGCTTTGTAGGTTGATGATTCTAATAAGTTACTTGATTGTTGGTGAACACTTAGGCTGAAAATAATATCTAGACGGGGTGAGGTCAAGATTCTATTAATCCATCACCCACACTAGGGGATTCCTATATTTAACAATTGAGAATCAGGCAAGGTACAATAACCTACACCGTCATTAAGTTGGTATTAATCCACAAAAGGCCGTTCGCATGAAGACCAAAAAACTGACTCACATAAGAAATCAGCCTAAGAGGCCGCTGGTCATCACTTGACAGAGGACCGCAACGGAGAGAACTGAACTTTCTCAGAAGAATCTGCGGCAGTTCAGTAATAACGCCCGCAGAATTACAACTTGTTCAGAATGCTCTCGTTACTTGCAACGATGATTTCTATTAGAGCAAAGATAACGTTTCACATACTGAAGATCGATGCGGATATAATTAATAAATAGACCACATTAGGACCTAGAGAAATCATGATAGTATAACTTTATATTATTTCCCAAATACGGGTATCTCACATGAGAGATAGTAGCACAAACTAATAAATTATGACCACATAAGACCTCCCTAGCGGAAGAAAATATTCAATTGGAGTGGCATAATGCATACGGACGAAATTATATGTAATAGCAACTATCAAACAGCAATCACTAAGCAGAAACGAAGTTCGCTATCTGATCACACAAGACCGGGAAAAAAGGAGGTGAGATAATTAGATTACGAGCACATTAGTTCTGTTAATTCCGAAAATAACTGCCGCTGTTCGATGAAAATACGATTGCTGTGCTTGCATTTAACACGAATAAATCACTGATGAATTAAGACGCCCTTTCAACATATACACGGTCAAGAACAAATTTCGTCGGTCAAGGAAGGGGCGAAGGGAGGGGCGAATCTTGATTTCTACGATTTTTCAGCAGAGCGATTTGAAGTTTTTTGTTAAACATAATACCATGGTGTTCATTTGATGTTTATTGTATCAATTTCAAATTTTGCACAATAAGTGTATGATTGTTGTTACATCTGGGAAGAAAAACAACATGTTGAACATTTCATTTCTGCTGTAAAAATTTGCTAGAATTCGCTGGTATCACTTACTTCCATTCGCCGTTTCTTTTTGAACATTAATATTAAAGTTACGCCCCCTAACAAATAGAGAAAATAATATTTTTCTCTTGTGTAGAGATATTTTTATCAATTTTCCTGTTGATCTAAAGTATTTAATAATATCTATATTACATTTATACCTTTATTTGTAAGTAATCCGTAGATTGATATCTATATATCTATTAAATCCACTGCTTTC
>JAGDQP010033676.1:0-13701 GCA_022664845.1 Lepisma saccharinum | reverse complement strand
CAAATATATAGCAGGAAAATGAGTCGAATTTTGTACGAGATCAATATTTGCTGTAGTTTATCTTCTTATTGTAAATAACAAATATTTTTACCCTTGTGCAGGAATGTTCTGTAGACCTAACGCTTCGCAAATCAGAACAGAAAATCTGTAGCAAGTGAATGTCATGGAATCCTAATCGAAATATATTGAATATATCAGATGAATATATATATATATATAAAATAAGCCTGAAATTTCCCCGGATGCCATGGTAATCGGATCACAGCTTTCCAAACAAAATATTAATCCAAAAATAAACACGTCTTCAAGCAACCTACTTAAAGATTTACTAATCATAAAGCAATTTAAATGACAGAAAATCTCTTTTATTGTCACTGATTGAATAACTCGGGAGAAAATGTATAGATCAACCAACAAGGGGATTCGTCAAGCAGTAATGTAGATGTCTGATCCACCATGTAAATGTAATTTGAAATATGTTTTTAGTTGGAGGCTGAAAGAGTGATTTTTGCTATTTTCAACATAAAATAATAAAACCTATTGCAAATATTTTATTACTTCGATTTTCAATATTGCGCAGTATTCTGGACTTGCGTAATCATTAGTTATTTTCTACGGATCCGAGTGGATAATGCACTTGACTTGATAGAGATACTCTTACAAAACCATAAAACTATCTTACAAGGAGAGTTTTGCTAGTGTTTAAAACTGATTCCCTTAAAATTCACAGGTTGAACAGAAGTCGGTAAATTATAAAATATGTTTTTTTTTGTTTGTGTGGTAAAACGGTTTGAAGGAGGAAAAGGCCCCCAAAAGTAAAAAAAAAAAGAAATAATACGGGACAAAAACCCATAGGTGACCACCGTCGATTTAATTCAAATTTACTTGGTGAACAAAGGGCAGTACACGAAGACACACATATGTTTTCCTTTGTGCGGTAAAACAGTTTGATGGGGGAGAAATGGCCTCAAAAGAGGAAAAGAATACGGCAAAACAAATGTGTGGACAACGCTGATTTACTTCGAATTCACAAGATGAACAGACGACGGTAAACGAAATGAAAGACGTAGTTTTCCTTTCGTACTGAGAAAGAACGAAGACAATGTACTCATAGTGCATGTAAGTCGTATACGTATACATTTGCAAATGATGCCGATAGTGTTTGGTCTACAAGAGCATTTCTATGTGAAGCAAGGTGCACTTTGACAGACAAGAAATTATGCGAGAGGCGTAACTGTACAAATGTTCATCGTTCTGATATGCATAAGGTAACCACGTAAATCACAAAGGAATAAACACACAGATAATGACTCAGCTACATACAAAGCTGTAAAAATGTCTCCGGACTAGTCCTGTAGTGCACCAAGAGGTGGCAGAAAACAGTTGCGTATGAATTGACAGTGAGTAGTAATCTTGATAAGCCAGTGTGTGTCATCGTTAAGAGAGCCACAAAATAGATTAGCATAAATTCTATTCACGTTAAGTTCTAAGAGATACGAATTAATGCAAAGAAAGCAGAAAAAAATACAATATGGTCATCATGCCGGAATCGTCATTATTCAATTAAATAAAACTTGACTTGTTTAAACACACACACAGAGTGAGAGAGAAAGAGAAAGAGAGAGAAACATGGAAGAAGACGGGGAAAGAGCGAAAGAACAGAGAAGAAAAGAATGAAAGAGGAAAAGAAAAATGCCGCAAAACATGGAAATAAATTATATTTTCCTTATTAATAGAGAGTCTGCGTTTCTCTCCACTTCCTCCTCTCTCTGTCTTGTATTTTTCTCCTTTTACGAGATGAATCTCTTCAAGAAGTAATCGCGAATATCTTGTACAACGCTTAATAACATGAAGAAAGTAATTGTAAATCTAGATGGAGAATCGAATCGATAACCTTGAGAATGAGAGTCTCACACACGCTGTTCACTTAGCTACAAAGGCCATAATAATTATGTTGTTAAATCAGTCAATGAACTAGTTTTTATAACAATTCGCACAGATAGAATGAACATGTCAGGGCTGAAACGGGTCATTGGGTCAGTCAGGTGAAGCGGGTCACTTTATGGAACGTCACCGAATGTAGGATTCGAACGCACTCTGACCCGCTGATTAGGTTCAGACCCAATAACGTGGTGACAAAGGAGACGTTTTAATTATTTCATTGCGTTTTAACAGTGTTTCTTTCAGGGGTGACTAGCATCTGAGATGTTACCCCGAGAACACACACAAAAAAAAATAGAACGGAAAAATTATACACATAAGTTAATTAAATTTTCCAGACCGGGTCAATCGTGTTGCCAGGTCATTCGGGTCAACTTTTGGACCGGGTAACTTATGTTTGGGTGAGGCCCGATCAACAGATCATTAAAAGTGTCCCGGTCTTTTCTCTGAAACACGAAACCGTACCAAAAGGGTGAGTGCGTTTGTTAGAGAGAGAAGCAATAAGTAAGACAAAAAGATAAAGAAGAATAGAAGGGGAGAATGAGAGAAAACATCGAATACATGATAACAAAACGTCATGAAACACAGGAGACAGAAAGACCTCCGCAAAATGTGAGAACTACTTATCATTATGCTAAAGAAAACACACACACACACTGTTTACTTTCATTCTCGCCATTGATGCCTGATGATTCTCTGTTTGCAGCCATTATTTTATGCAAAAAAAAGACATCTCTTAGTTGGGAAATCTAACAGATCTATTCAGTTTAGAAGTCTAGCAAGATAGGGTTAATCCACAGATTACTCTACCCAAAACATGCTTCACAATTTGTATAGTGTTTCTTTCTAAGAATAATAACATGAAAAGTGAATATTTCATATAAATGGCGTGTTCGTACTTGTCCTTTTAACTCTCATGGTATTTATTTTGACTTTCCCAACCAGCATTCACAAATCGCCTTCTTCTCTATAGTGACACAATGACATCTCTATCCTTCCACATTCTTATGGATTTTCCGTTTTGTATGAGAAGTGAGCATTCGATTCTTCAAAATCACTTTGCAAAAAGTTCTTAGCTTGAACAGGGTTTGAACCGATGTTGGCTAGCTTTAGTACTGAAAAGTCGAGCACGTTATCCCTACAATATTTTGACAGATAAATAATAAGCCAAATATTGCTAAGTTCAGAGCTCATCTTTGTAAATAAACGGCTTCTTCCAAAGTGCACACCAAAATTTATTTATTCAACGACTTTTATACAAATTATTGTCCTCTGATATCCTAAATAACAAAACATCCAGAAAAAATAAAAACAATAACAATTTATGCAGTAATTTTACCCTACAACTTCAAGAGTCAAGCATAAAAGAACAAGTATTATTATTATTAGTAGTAGTAGTAGTTGTTGTTGTTGTTATAGTAGAAGTAGCATTAGTAGTAGTAGTAGTATCCACATCGGATAGCGTCTTTATTAAAAACTAACAATGACAGCTTGATAATATTTTCTTTTAATGTAAAAACCTCTCTATAGCGGACGAGATCAACAGATGAGGACGTTTGTAAATGTTAATGCTGAAATTATTTTTCAGATGCAAGTCATTTTCTTATTACGAAGACAAATTAACACTTAGCTTGCCCTCACGAGCAATCCAGGTAATGTCGGCATTTGGTCGCCGAAAGTAGGGATGACAACGGGGTTTTGAAAGATCCCGACAACGAACCGACGTTCGTTCGTGGGTACTGGGCGGGTATAGATTCCAATGCTAGCAAGTCTGGAACAAACAGGGGCCGCAAAATAGCCCTTCTTTTCACCTTACCACACCTAGCTCCAAGTTATCTTGGCACAGATTCGCTTCGAGTGCCAGATGGGCACAGCCAATCTGAAATAGATTCTCTGCAAATCTAAGGCTAGCCATCCTCCGATTTTTCTCCCCGCCTCGATTCCTGTCTCGGCATCGAAGCGAGTAGTCACTAGGACCTGTTTCCTCATTCACGTAAAAGGAAATAAACTTAATAAAAAAGAAAGCCAAGAGTCGGGGGTGGTTAATTTTTCTCTTTGGACCAGTTCCCGATGGATAAACCTGTGACCTTTTTCCGCGAGTTGGAGTTATGTTTTATTTTATTTATTATTTTTTTCTTTTGATCCATACATTTATAGTTGACCTGAGGTATACATAATTTATTTGTTGATTTATTTTATGTCCATTTTACTATTATTTATTTAGTTTTTATTCATCATATAAGATTAATTATGATGTTTTCATCATTTAATTTTTCATTGTTCGTGAGTTATCTTTCTTTTCATTAATTGCGTTCACACTCGCAATCACACTTTTATGCTCTAATTTTAGTTTATTGTTATAAGATGTTTCTTTAATATTGTTTTTAGTTCCTACTTTATTTCTATACATATGTTTATGTTTCGTCTATTCATATAAACGTTATAAGGTCTATATTTATTTTCGTATTTTAATTTTATTTATCTATCCTAGCCTAAGTTTCTCCTCCCTCCATCCCACTTAGTAATCCTATATCAAATAATTGTTCAAATCCCTTTTATATAAAAATACAAACATCAAAAACAATAAAAAACTATCGTAACTCATTTATTATCTCGTTCATACACTACATCTAAGGATGCAGAACAGTTAGAGTTGATTCAGTACCCTGGGGAGTGCGATTCCTGGTTCGGATGCTGGGATCGGAGCTGGTTCCATGGGCTCCGTCTCTTCTCCAATCCGGATTCTTACATCCTAATACACTACCACACACACGCACTTAACATATATGTTTCACTCGCGCACATCCCGTACTAAGCACATTTTCTAATGAATTGTTTTTTGCCATCCAGAGTTAGTTGCTGTCCTAACTAAAAGTTGGAAGTGACCCTTGTGCGCACGCAGTGTTTACTAGTGTTACTTTTGTAATTTCAAACACATTTACACTGTTGGTTAGTGTTTATTGTCTTCTAGAGAATGGAGGTGCAAGGACCATGACCGTGGAAGAGATGACAGATCCACAAAGTTTGCATGACTCCAATATAATTCCATTCATCCACTTTTTGACCAAGCAAAATCGGACGAACACGACAACGAAAGCACGACACGACAAAACAAGACAAATGCTCACATGATGCGCTCACACGAAACACATAGCACACGAAGTCTATTTACAAGTTACTTGATTTTGCAGAATTAATAGTCTCTAACAGTTTTTCATACCTCTCCTTTCAATTCCTATTTACACATTTCATCTTGCAGGTGTGCGATATTTTACTCGCGAGCAGAATCACAATTGTTCTTGAATTTACAATATATATTATATTTTTTATTTTCATGCCTTGCAATTCCAATCTTAGGCCAACAATCTGCTGAACTATGGTACCTTCCAAGTTAACCTGATTATTCGGGCACTCGAGGACCACATGCTCGGGTGTAGAATCCAGTCCGTAGTCACACACCAGGGTGCCTGACAATGCTAATTCAAACAATTTTGTATCATATGGCCCATGGCCGCTCAAAAAGTGTAACGCACCTCTGCCCGGGTTCAATTCCTGCCAATTTAATCTCTTTTCTATGTTGTCTATGATATTATATAATTTTCTTGATTTATTACTATTTTCCCAAAAAAGTTGCCACATCCTTACTAAAACATTTTCCACATCATCCTTCGATTCTCGTATTAGTCCTAATTTCTCAGTTGCTCTGATAATGTTTATCTTTTTCATCCAGTACAAAGTTGCTGATTTGATAACCTCTAGGTGGAGAGGCGCGATCTTAAGAATTACATTCAGCGCAATCACGAGTGTAGTGTTGTATGCGCCTGACATCATCAGAAAAAATGTCTAGTTTTTCTGGTAGTTCTCGGTTCTCAGTCAGCCTGTGCGCCCGTACACTCAATCCATATGTACCAACATATTCGCATTTGTTATCTGATTATGATAGAGCTTAATATGTTTGGGAGTCAGGCCAAACCACGTGCTTGCTATTGTTGTTAATTTATTGCAAATTTTTAAAATTTAATTTTTGTATTTTCGATATGCTCTGCAAAGATTAGGTTTTCGTCTAGGATCACCCCAAGATATCTATAAGATTTAGCTCTCTTTATATTTATGATTATATTTTATAGTTGGATTTCTGTCCAATTTACTCCGAAGATCATATACTGTGTTTTCTCTACAGTCGCCGTTAATTTATTATCTTCACACCATTTATTCATTACTGTTAATATTCTTGTAGCCTTACTTTATATCTCTCTTCTGGAGTTTGCTTCTGCTAAAATGGTAATATCATCTGCTTAAGCGATGACTAATATTACTTCCTCCATTTCGTTTATCATTTTTACACAGGGGTCAATGCAGACATGGCCAAAAAACATGTACACAAACCGACTCCTGGGGGAATCCTTTGTTTGGTCTACTGGTCAGCCCCTTCCCACGGGCACACAGGCTAACTTGTCTGCCATTGAAGTAGTCTCCAATTACCCTGACCAAATAATGTTTTTTTGGGATTTTATTAATGTTCAGAAATAGAGCTGGCTACCACAGGTTGCAGAAGGCCCCCTTAATATCCACAACGATGCCTCCTACACACTTACCATCTGCCCCCTTACAAAATTATATAATTTGTTTAGGACGTCCTGTGTCGATTTGCCTTTCCTGAAGTCAAATTGAATTTGGTCCTTTTTCATTCCAATTCTTGCTGTTTGAAATCTACTGATTATTACATTCTCGAATATCTTATTAATGACGTTCAGGAGGCAGGTCGGTCTGTATGATCTCGTGTTATTTTGGGGTTTATTTTGGCTTTTTAAAAATATCAAATTTTCATGTTTCAATCTAGCCGGGAATTTACCCTGTCCCAGACACTCCACAAGGAGTCTCGACAGGAATGGTATCCATACATATTTTTTTTTGAGATCTCAGATTTCATTTGTCTGGGCCCGGAGCTTTTTTGTTTTTAGAGTTTTAATAGCCAATTCCACTTCATGGTTTCTACCAATGTTTCTTCCATTTCGTCATTACTACCTTATCTCGCAATTTCCAAAATGTTTTTAATTTCTGCTCTAAATCGTCATTGTTCTTTTGTCTCTTCTCTTTCCTGGTCTTCTGGTATTAATTCTTCTAGCAGTAGGTCTGCCGATTCTCTCTACGTTTTAGTGAAAGTCCCATCTGATTTTTGTAAAGTTGTTAATGTTGTTGGTGTATTTTTTCTATGCAGATTTTATAAGGGGATCCCCATGGATTCAATGCTAGGTTGGTCTTGACGTATCTGTCCCAATATTCCTTTCTCTGATATTATTCTTTTCCTTATATTCGCTTTCTGCTGTTCTATATTGTTATAATTTCCTGTTCCTAAGGTCCGAGTCCAGGGTTTGCTGATAGCTCCTACGTTTTGCCCTGACGATCCTCCTCAATCTTTCTAGTTCCGGGCACCAAATGGGGCTGTGATGTTAGTTTTCTTTTCAACCTGCAGTGGATAGGCAGCTTTCATTGCACATTTAACCGAATTTTCCACCTCCAGTGCCAGTAGGTTCACATCAGCTCCGTTCTCTACATCAGGGAAATTTAGTTCATTTTGGAATTTGTCCAAATCTGTTTTGTTACTATTATACAATATGTTTTGTTACTATTATACCTAATAGAGCCCCCCTCCTCGACATTACCCTGCGCTGCATCAGTTAGCTTGCAAATCTAAAAAATGATCGCATTGTTATCCCTCTCAGTGTGACCATCTAATTCTTGCCAGTTGTGTACCCTGTTTCCTAGATTTCGAGAGGTTAACGTAAAATCAATATTTCATTGTGTCCCTGCTTGATTTCTGTATGTTGGGGGCTGTCCTTCCTTATTAATTATCACTAAGTTATCAGCGAAAGTCAAGTCTTCTTGTTGTTAACCTCTTCTCCTGCCTCTATCATTTTCAGTTCGGCTATACCATAGTGGTGATTTTGCGTCTGAGTCCAGGGTTTCGATTCTGATATGCACTTATGATTAATTCTAGTTTACTTATACATTGTGTAATTTCAAATATGAACTGACAGTACATGCTTACCAAGATAAATTTTCCAAATCCTGTTAAAAGTTCAACACAGACAGTTTGTTCCGTTAGTTGCAAAATTTCAATTTGAAGGTTGACAACCAAATGCACTTTTATGTTGGCGCCGACATTTCTCCAACTATTTCCCGAATACTAGTGGTGGTCCCTTTCATCCCCGACGGCGGCTGACCGATGTCTCCGTCTTCGTAGATATTTGGCCTACTTGGTTATAATTCCAGCCCCGATCACTTCTGAAAAACACCGTCCTAACGCAAGGAAATAATTAAAAAGTCTATTTTGCCTTGTGGACCACCTCACGTAAATCCTTTTACCAGGCCTGTTTCTCAAAACTTTTAGACTAGTATTACTAGCCTCCATACTAGTAACATCAGTTCGCTTTACAAGTTTCTTTACAGTTTTAAAATAGTAGCTACAAGTCCAGGGATTAGTATCAAAAGCGATTGTGACTAGTATTAGTAGTAATTCTGTTTCTCAAAATATTACTGTAGCCATCTACACGTATATCACACAAATAAATGTCCCCAAGTATCTACAGATTTGTAGTGTACATAGATTTATCGGTATAAGCTAGATTTACTTTTCTATTAAGAAATGTAATCGATAAGAGAGTTCGGAAAAGGATTACCTAATATATCTATTAAAGCATTAATCTATCATTGCCCGTGCACCATAAATATTTATCCGATAACTATGGTGCTTATATGTTAGTAAAGCCAAAACCTATTTTTAAATCTATTATTATTATTATTATAAATATTGCATTATTATTTTATTGTGTTAAAAGACAAGAATTTTGTTTCAACAACAGTAAATTATAGAAATCTAATTTTGGCAAAATGTATCACGATCGTATTAATAGCCAATGAAATCAGTAGTTCCGCCTAACCCCTTGTGAAGGTGGATTACCACCCAAATTCCTGACAACACTCCCACCATTAAATTATTGCGGTGAAAAATCAATAGAAACCATGCAAAACTCTACTTACGCTCCCCCAATCCTGGCGGAAAACCTGCTTGGAAGGGATTCATACAAAGTGTCGTAAGTGAAAAAATTTACACAATATCTACGACTGGCCTAAGTTTGTAAAGTATACTCGAATACACAAAAGTCAGATACGCCAAACTTACGGCAATCTTATGTGCGAATAAACAGTACGGATGAGGGAAAAATCCCCCTGTGATCTGCATATAGCCGCATATATAATGCATAATATTAGATTTAGCACGTTATTTTCTTATCAACACCATACTATCCTTCTTTGAAAGTATCTTATTTCGCACACTCTGGCAACCTGAGGAGTTTCTCCAGGGTTTGTTCTCAATAAACTCTGGGATGGTACAATCAACCTGACCGGAACCTTCGAGTAAAGAGTAGCCGTAAGAGAGTGGTACAGCGTTGGCTTAGCATTAAAGAGGTCTTGGGATCAATTCCAGCGGCCGACCATTGGGACTGATTTTTTCCAGTATTTTTTCTGATACATACCAGGCAAAATAGACCCTACCTTCTACATTCCAACACACTTCCCTCGCCCTATCCCGACCTAATCCTCAGATGCTTAAAGGCATTAAGTTGTTTTAAGAAATCCTCTCAGAAACCTTTTACCCTAATCAATCCCGGCCAAGTCTTATGCTTAAACGCAATAAATAAATAATCACATGCACACAAATAATATAGATGAGAACATGCATTACGAATATAGTATACTGGGTGGGAGTAATAAGGAGCCGCACGCTCATTTGTCATTGTCAATTCACACTGAAAAGGAGACTTGCGGAAGCGTAACTCATTGATTTTAATGAAATTTTGCATACTTGTTAAACATCGAAAAATAATCGACACGTATTTTTTTATTTCGGCAAAGGGGTGGGTTTAAGTGTAGAAAGTAGCCGGTGAACGTTAGAGGAGGTATCCAAGCATAGACAGAAAACAATCGTTTAATGTACAAGAAACAATACTGCCAGGGGGGTTAGGACAGTCCAAACCAGCCTCTTTCAATATTAAAATGTCCTTGTGAAAGCATCACATTCGGGATAATTAACATCATGTCTTGGATGATCATGGTTTCAAGAGGTTTTTTCTCTCAGCGTCTAATGAAAAGTCCATCTTGTTATTAGATTCGTGGAGTGGTCTCAAGTCATCAACATTTGAACCTATTTTACGAACAAATGTGTATCTCAAAATATAAACCATTCCAGCAGGAACAACTGGTAGGATTGATTTGTTCATTTCTGGGCCGTGGAAAAACTTCCTGAGACATTGTCCTTCTCTACAATTATATCATAAATTTACATATCCGTAATAATATAATTAAGATCCAATCACTGCTTCATAATCAGATTTCGTCGCCCAGATTTACAAATCCTATTAGGTATGTGTGGTACAAAATGGTTATTTGGAAGAAAAACCACCTGAGTTTGAAAATCCCGTAACATTTTGATCCAAAGATTGTGCAGCATTTTGCGATTTGTGCACAATTATTGTCGTAATAAGGTGTGAATGGTGTAATCAATGTTTATGCATCACACACTTTTTACGGAATATCATTACTGTAAAACGTTTTCTCTATAGATTGATAATTATAACAATTGAGGATCTATGAATTTCTGACATAGTGAGAGGCGAGGGGACTCACTATAAATAAGCACCCCGAATAGTGAGAGGTGACGAGACTCACTTTAATCAAGCATCCCGTTAACATCAGTAGAGAAAGGGGTTTCAAATCGGTCTGCCACCTTCATGCAGTAACCCCTGCCAACTATAATTGTTCTTGGCTAGCTGCAGAGCATTTCAAACAAGACGATTTTTTGTAATTGTTGTCACCATATTGGATTCGCCATTTTGAATTTTGTAGTTTTGACGTCCGATCTGAATCAGCTGTCCTAACCCCGCTGACAGTATTGTTTGTTCTACACAAAATGATCATTTTCTGTCTATGCTTGGAGAATACCCTTAACGTTCACAGGGTGGTTTCTACCCTTATACCCGCACCATTGCCGAAATAAAAAAATACGTGTCGATTACTGTATTTCTCGATGTTCTACAAGTATGCAAATTTTCATTAAAATCGGTGAGTTACACTTCCGTAAGTCTCCTTGTGAGTAACGTTAATTAAATGACATAGATTAAATCAAATTTTAATTTATCGTGGTGTTAGAAGAAACTCATATCATAAGCAAAATTGTAAACTAAAACTAATAAACCTATTACGATTAGCCTATAAACTTACTATTGTGTTTCGTGAAAAAAACCTGATTTTCTAGCTGTAAAATTTGTGTCCCAGCTGCCAAAAATAGAAACATTTTCAATAAACGCTCCTTAACTAACTACGCCACCACTCCAACCGAAAAAGGATTCCATCAACCCACTGGGACAGAGCAGATTGCTTGTTTCAGTTTAAAATACGTTTTTGACATTTAAACTTACTGAAGTGTGTTGTGCAAAATTTATATTAACAGTGCTTTATTTATATTGCTTTAAACCTTCGATCTCCTGAATCATAGAGCGTTATAATAACTTACGGTTCGTACCATACTACTTTTTTTCCAACTCTGGTGAGTTTGTACACTTGACTTGTGAAAATAGCGAACACAGTTACAAGGGGAGGATTTTTTTGAGAAACAGAAATTATTAGCACTTGTGAAATTTAAACTTGTAGCTACTAATTAAAGAGCTACTAAACTAGTGTTTTAAAGAAACAGGCTCCAGAGACTTGGTGCCCGTTTCAGGTGTGATTCCAATAGTTGGCAACAAACAAGACAGGAAACAGATTACGACGATATTAATTGACATTTACAGCTTAAACGTTTAAAAGCTTATTTATTATCTATCGTGCTTAAATTCTTCTCTTTACGGATTGCATTAGAAAGTAATGAAAATAATCAGATGTATAAATCAATATGTTACAACATGTCCTATCAGTAGATATACCACCTGTGTTTTGGCTCAGTTGAAATTTTTATATTCACTTACATATTTTAGCAATTGTTTATTCAAATTTACCAACTTTTTATCCATTTGTTGATACTACCTCACATGCTATAGAGATTCTAACTCATAATAATTTATTAGGTGAACGAAAAAATAATAAAACATAACAAAAAAGTAGGATAAAAAGTTGGTAAAATTAAATAAAAATAGCTAAAAATGTAGTGAACTAACAATTTAAAATAAACCAAAACACAGCTGGTATATCTACTCCGTGTGATATTGATTCACCTACTATCTCCACAAGGTGAACAAGAAATGATTAAAAATAATAAAATTACCCTCGCAAGGTAAACACAAAATATAAAAAATAATAATAAATTGAATAAAAAGTTGCTAAAATTGAATAAAAATATCTAAAGAATCCTACTGAACCGAAATACATCAATGCTATCTAGTAAAGAATGATTTATGAGATAAATGGTAATAACAGAAAAATTGATAGAATTATAACATGATATTATGTTTTCAAAGAACAAATTTTAAATATTGCTTGTTGGATATTTGCAAAACAAATAAATGAAAAGACACCACATTTCCTCTGGGCTTCTTAGTCAGCAGTTGGAACCAGGCAATTACTCACATTAAAGGTGGTGAAAAATTTAGAGTAGAAGAGATAAAATTAAGCTATCACGAGCATATGTTCCTCTAATTATTTTATCTGTTTCATGTTTTCCACCTGTAATTGTGTAACAAGTCGGTTTTTTTATCGGCTCGGATCTGAGCCGATGAAATATAATCAACTAGCTCCTTCGTATTCTCCAGACATTTCCACAAGACCGTTCGTTGTGTATAGCCATGTTTTCTAGGAGGGAAATCGTCACAGTCACATGATTATTTTTCTTAGTCACACTTCGCAGAAAGAGTAGAATGTGTTACACAGGAGCTAAGTTAATGTAGTTTCGTAAGAAACCAGCAATTATCGCTAGCTTACACACATACATGCATACAAATAGCTACACCTATTAATTTTATTACATTAACTTTATGAGAGATATTATGTTGCTTCAATACATTTGTATTTGGTGCCATTCTCGTTTAAGGAAAAATCGTCACAGTCACAAGATTATTATTATTTTTAGTTTTAGTTTTATATTCCTTAACCAAATTGTCTTTCATTATTTTATCACACTTGTTATAGAATTCATTTCACAAATATAAGTTCCTCTAATTATTTCATCAGTTTCACCCTTTCCACCTGTACTTGTGTAGCTATTCGTTTTGTTTCCACCGGCTCGGATCTGAGCCAACGAAACATAATGAACTAACTCCTTATTATTATCTAATCTCCATAAATTTTTAAATCGTTTTCCACCGTCATAACATAATTTTGTTGCATTTTTTCGTTATAGGTATTATCAATATTTTATATTTTCTCCTTAATATTACTTCTTTCTTACTGTTCAAATTTCGTGCTGACTGATGTTTCTATTGCAGGTATTTAAGTATTAAGTTCGGTATAATTTGTATATAGCGTTGACGTTATTACATCCGTTTCTATTGAAAATTTTAACATATCTTATTTTCTCATTTATATTATATCTCTCTCTCAAACTTCAGATTTCGTGTTACAAAATATATCCATTTAAGTAACATAAATTTTTATAGTAACTAAATGAGGACAAATAAAATTAATTGGGATATTAAATATTTTTTTCCAAATAAGATAAAAATCAATTCAAACGGAGATTTATTGCCTGATAATATAGGTTGTTTAATT
>JAGDQP010033675.1:4720-20538 GCA_022664845.1 Lepisma saccharinum | reverse complement strand
GCCCTTCGTCTTTAGTTTCTGAAACTTACTGTGTGAGAGAGAGGTCATGAGGAAAAGGTTATATATTGTGTGTTATATGAATGTGATATGGCATTAACATCTGACGATGATGTATTAACTTGTTAATATAAAACTTTCACTGATACTATCAATCAGGTAACTAACACAGAAACACTGGAACACGTAGAGAGCTACAGTTAAATGAGAACTCGAATAGCAACATGTATTATGACCAAGTAGGCCTGTAAACGAGACTTTTCAATTGAGTATCGTCCTGTGGATAACTGACAAAAGAAACAGACATCGCTAGCAGTGTTTAGAAACAATTAATTACTCACATCTATTTTTTCTGGCTTCGATGAGCTGCGCAACTTTTCCATGTTAAAAGAGATATGAAAACAGTAATAAATCACGTGATAACTGATTCACATATATTTATAAAATCTTTCTTTTCCCGACAAATTGTTGTTATAAGTATATGAAGGAAGAAACAGACATCAACGGCCGCCCCCAAAACAATGGGCTCCCCAGACGATCCCAACCTTTTCCATACGTAATACTGGAGAACATCTACACCGGTGCTATATTTTTAGTCACAATAAGACCACCACACACGCAGAGAAAGCTGTTGGATGAAGGCCAGATGTATGAGCGTGACTCACGTCAGAGATAGAAAGGAAACAGTGCAAGAAAGAATTTGGCGCTACACCCTTAACTTTTTATATACAGGTACATTTAAAGGAAATGTCTTTTCTTTTCCTCTCGTTTTCTACAGGTTACGTCAATAACCTATTAATGACCTGAAGTCGGTTTCAACCAACCCTTAGAGTTGACATTATAAATTCATAGCTCTCCAGTCAAAGCAAGCAGAGTACGTCAAGAATAGCCTGCTCGCTTCTGGCTTTGAAAGCATTCAAATCGTTGCCGAATATACTGGATGAGGTTTCCCCTGGTTTCACACTAAGCGAAAGTTGGGATGGTACACTGAAGTTAGGCCAGGGCGAGGAACGTCGCAAATTCTTCTCCACTCTCTTACCGTGTCCTTTCCTACAGACAATGGAACGACGTTAATCGTCAAGTTCCAATCCATCACTTTCTCCTTAGATGGTAGAAAATCTCCTTAGATTTTCCTCAGTAGCACACAAACCGGTTTTGAATGTTGATTTTTTATTTCTCGATGAATTCGCCGTTATTGGTTGAAAAAAAGTACGTTTAATTTTAAATCATATTTCAACAAAGACTTGATATTGCTGAAAAGATGTTAGTTCAACGTGGATTCAACTGTTATTTTCAACGATGATACAATTTCGTTTCATGGAATTCTTTCTAATTTAATGGAATGAAATTTGTAACTAAAAGCTAATTGAATGTCATTAACTATTATTTTGTGTTCTCTTTCGCATGTTGAAAATACGTTGAATTTCAATCTATATTCCAACGAAAATTTGATTTTGTTGATAGGACATTAATATCTTATGACGTGTTTTTAATTATTATATTGAACTGTGCCCTAGATTATCTTCCCAAGTTAATTGGATAAAAAAATGTGCTTAAAAGCGAATAAAGTTAACTACGTTCCTCATGTTCTCATTTGCATGTTGAAAACAGATTGAATTTTAAACTAAATTTCAACGAACATTTAATTTCGTTAATAGGGCGTTAATGTCAAGTGCTTTCAACTATGGCATAGCTTTCGCTTTATATGCGTTTTTCTACGGCGACATATCACACTTATCGAGAAATACAAATTTAATAGTGCAGCGATGGTCAGTGTTAAAAAAGGAAAAATGCACATAACAAAGAAAGAAGAGAAGTATTCTTTTCTTATTCTTACATGATGGTGAAACGACCCGTCTGGATTTGTGGCAACTGCGTTCTAGATTGCCTGTTACCACAGATACCGTAATAGAGTAGTGAATGTCAAGGTGTATCCATGGATGAGTGGATAAGGCGACGAGTGAAGAACGTTCCAGCTTCGAACCTCACAGCAGCGGTAGGATAATTTACTGTCGAAAAATTAATACTATATATCATGATCAAAGCAACGGATAAAATGAAACTAAATGTGTATACGCGCAATAGACAGCAACTATGCTCTGTTTTGGCCAAATGAACCCGTTTCTTCATCGTCCACTTCTTGATTTCAACTTGTTTCTTCTCGACCATTATTCAACGTCGAATAAACCGTTGAACAGGCAGAAATTTCGGTACATTTACAACGTTACAATAATGTTTCGGTACTAACGTATAATCCACGTATATTCAACGTATGTGTGCTACTGAGGTTCTTTGCCGCCATATTGAAGAAAGTTCTAAACTATGACACTAGGACCTTCGCAATGAAGCCTTTAATATTACCTTCGACGAAGAGACTAATAAAGTAGCTTTTCCAGAAGTTCAGGTTTTTTTTTTTCATTTTTTTTTTAGTTCGCAATGCCTTGTGGTGTCCTCAAATCTTGCAACGTTGTCTAATTTCCCGACGTCATACAAATTTGCACAGCGACGTAAGTCGGGTGACAATACCTTCTATTGTTATTCTCATATATTTCTATATATTTTAAAAGCATATTTTAATATTTTTTAAATATTACCCATAAATACTAACCTGCAATTCAGTGGCGTTTAAATGATTGCAGAACACTTTAGGATTGGAATAATAAATTAATTTAAAAAAATATATAAAGACATTAACTAACTAACTAACTCTATGGCTTATGGAACTCGCAAGTTCATCGCCGCAGTAACAAACGTTCGCCAATGGATTCTATCCTGGATAACATCGAGCCAGTTTTCATCACGAACACCTACTTCTCGAAGATCTCTTCTAATATTGTCCTTCCAACGAGGATAGAATTTTATTTTCCTTTTTTCCCCATCCAAGCCCATCTTAGTTGCCGCGATTTCATTATTTTTACAACATCTGGTGAATCGTACAGTCCGTGGAGTTCTTCATTATGGAGTCTCCTCCATTCTTCAGTCATCTCGTCCCGTTTCGGCCCCTATATCTTTCTCAAAACCTTATTTTCAAACACACGTAATCAGTGGTGCCAGGGCGCAGCCCCGGTACTTTTTGTTAACCCCCGTGAGCGCCCTGGTACTTTTTTAACCCCTGGGACCGCACAGCTTCTTTATTTTTGTTATAACATGCTTTCTTTAAACATCTTCCTTAAAATATATGGAGACCTAGCCTATATCGAAAACATATTAACTGATGTAATATAGTTGACAATGAAAGTTAAGACTGACGCCTCCAGTATTTTCGCTCTCAACAATGGATCGTAGTTGCGATAAGATTCCGCTAGTGATTCTGCAGTAGTGGTTGAACATAGTGTTAATCCTTCACCGAGTGTTTCTTACGTAAGTGACGCCTCAACAACCACCTAAGAATCGGCAACAGCGGCATTACAACATGAAGCCAATACAGGTAATGTTTCGAATTCCGATTTTCCCTCTGGGGAACAGTGGTTGGAGCGTAAGGAAAACATGCATGGTTGATAGCAAGAAATGGATATTTAGGGTGTAATTATTGCTGTTCCGTGGGTTATTTAGGACCTGATAAAAGTCAGGGATTAACATTAAATAAAGAATGGGTTAAGTGTCAAGTTTCATTTAATGGCACAAATAAAGAACAAGAGTTGAAGTCTTTAAGAACAAAAAATTCGGCTCACAATTATCTATAGCGTGTCAAAAGGTAACAGAAATTCTTACTGAATCTTAAAAAAAAAAACAAAAAAAACCCAGACATTTGTAGATGCTGCTTCGAAACAAGAGGAACATTCAATTGATGCGATAGAAAAGATCTTCAATATTTCATATTATTTAGCTAAGAAGGACAGACAATTCGTTGATCAGAAGGACCTAATCGATTTGCAAAAGAAAAACGGTGTTGATGTGGGGTTAACTTTTCATTCTCGTTATAGTGCTACAGAAATAATATTAAACACATATCATCTGAAATGAAGAAGAGGTTAACAATGAAGTTAACTTCTGAAGACCACAATTTTTCTCTCTTGATAAACGAATCAACAACTCTCGGCAGGGAATCGGTTTTAATCCTGTACATTAAAATCACCCTAAATGGTAAAGACGACATAGTTTTTCTTGATTTAGTAACTCTCAGTGATTAGAAAGCAAACACCAATGAAATTTTAAATTATTTGTATTCTTATGGGTTAAGAGACACGTTTTTTCGAAAAAACCTAATTTGCATTTCTTGTGATGGGGCAAATGTGATGGTTGGTAGGTCCTCTGGTGTTGGAAAACTTCTTAAGGACAAGTTATTATTATATGGCACAAATAAATATTATTATATGGCACTGTTTAATCATCGACTCGAACTTGCTGTTCACCATTCTGTTGCTGACATAAATGCTATAAATCACTTTAAAAGTTGCATTGACGCATTGTACGTTTTATTCAACAATCAAAAAAACAAATGAATGAACTGAAAAGAGTTGCAGCTTCTGTAAGTGTACAATTACACAAAATTAGCAGAGTATTAAATTCGCGGTGGATTTCGAGCAGCTTTAGGTCAGTTTCTGCAGTATGGGATTCGTATGTATCATTAATGACTTTTTTCGAAACTGCTGCCAATGATGGTGCTAGAACACCATGAAAGAAAGAAAAGAAAAACAACACATAGAATGAAAGAAAAAAATACACGGTATGTTACTACGCACGGAATCAATAGAGTTTTTGAAGGATCTAGTTTTGATGTATGATGTGCTGGAAGAGTTGGCAAATTTATCTTTGCAGATGCAGGAGAGAAAAGTTACTGTAACCCGCGCTGATAAATTAATCAGAAGAACCATCAGAGTTATTGAAACATTTAAAGAAAATCCAGATCAAAAAGAAAAAGAGGCAATGAGTTATTTTTTCTTATCTCTTTTTTTTTTTTACACTAACACGTTTACATAATACGAAAACGAGTTTACATAATGCTTTATATTTAACACTTGATTTGTCCTCTATTTAAAAGATTTTAATATGCACGCTGCATATCAGAATATTCTTTTATTTATATAACAAATTGGAATTCGGTATTTGCTGCATTATGGGAGAAATTGGAAAGTTACGATAACATTTATTCAACTTATGAAAATCGAATATGCGCCACTCTATTCTCGAATGTCTCGAAACAGACGCGTTAGTGACATGAAGATGTCTATATAAGAAAACACCGAAGGGAGGGGACCGCCCTGGTACTATTTATTTTACCACTACACCACTGCACGTAATTTATGTTCATCTGCTAGGGTCGTACTACAACTTTCGCAACCGTAAAGTATTGCCGGAAGAATAACCGTTCTGTATATTTTTAATTTCAATTTCCTTGATATTAATCGCGATGTTAGAAGTTTTTAGACTGAATAGAAACATGCGTTCCCCGATACTAAGCGACTTTTTATTTCTTCCGTGACCTCATTTTTGCTTGTTAGGTATGCTCCCAAGTATTTAAATTTGTTTACTTTCTCTATGACCTCATCCTTAATTTTTATGTTTTTATTTCCTTCATTCCCTGTGTTTTGGCTTATCATGTATTTATTTTGTTTTATCTATGTTTACTTATAGACCTATCTCATCGCACGCTTCTACTAAAACATCGATGTTGCTTTGTAGTGCATCTATATCGTACCCTATTAAATCTACATCATCCGCGTATACGAACAGTTGATTCAAACCATTCAATGATAGTCCCTTTTAATTATAGACATACCTTTCTTAAACAATTCGTACTAAAAAATAATTTTGTTCATGCATGACTGTATAAAAGAAAAGCATGGGGCGCGCTCTTATATACAGTCACTTTATAAATTCAATTAGCGCGTCCCATGCTTTTCTTTTTAGTCATGCATAAACAAAATTATTTTTTAATTTTAGTACGAATTGTTTAAGAAAAGTATGTCTTTAAAAAGTTGTATTTGTTTATAGAAGACACCGATACGTAGACTACCCAGATAGCATGCCAACTTGAAACAAGGTTATCAGTCACTTGCTTTTAGCTTGGCAAACTTGATATTGTGTTGAATGCAACAAAGAAAATATTGTTGGAACAATGTAAGTAGCTTGGTTGTTATAACTAACATAACTCAGTCTTGTAGGAACAAAGAACCTCATAGTAGCATATGACGTCTATGGCAGAACTACCTAGCGGATGGATTCAAAATCACGTGCTCTGAACAAAAGTCCATTAGTTTTAGCGCAGCCAAAAATGGGGAAGCGTGCTAAGTCTATCTATTATGAGGGCTATGATATTACTTATGGGATAACCTGATATAAATTAACGCTTGGAAAGCCAGTTAGTGTGATTCCGTAGCTTGGTGACTACAGTATCCAGTATCAGATCAATATGCTGTGGAGCCTTCGATCGATTCCCACCCAGATCAACTTTTTTTTAAAGAAGTATATTAGGTTTTTCTTTCTTGTCATGTTATGGCTAATGTAAAGCCAAGGTCTCCAACAAAAGGTGGCAGCACTACTACCTCTGTATATGTCTAGTGTATTTTTATCGTTGCACGAAATGTCAATGCTGCTCCTACAAATTCAAGACTAGAGAGTTCAAACTTTCAGGGAAGAAAGTTCATAACCAATTCAAGAGTTAGATCGGTTCCGATTTCTAATTTTATTTTTTGTTTATTATGGAAAGAGCTTCATTGTTATAGGTTTTGATATTCACAACAATAATCAAGCGATTCCAACAATGAAGAAAAACGAAAATTCAGCATTGATCGAACACTTGAATTGGTTATGAACTTTATTCCCTGAAAGTTAGAATTCTCTAGGCTTGAATTTATAGCAGCAGCATTGAAATTTCGTGTGATATAAATACATTACGACATATACGGAGGTTTTGCTGCCACCTTTTTGTTGGAGATCGTTGCTTTACATTAACCTTAAGGCAATTGCAACAGTGATTCTTGTAAACTAGATGAATTTATTCAACCTTATTTAACATTTTTTTGGATTGATTTGCTAGCTTGCATTAAGTTGTTACACTCTGAGTCAGGTCAAAAGTGCTATGTGGGTAATTACACGTATATATAGAGAGAGAGAGGAATTACGTGTGTTATCGCCCACTTCATCAACCAAATCTTATTAAAAATATTACCGCCTTGAGTGTCTCACTGTCTATGGCTTGTGGACGTCATGGTGCGTCCTGTAGAAATTCATCGCCGCCCTTGTACCCAAATAGCATGTTGGTTTGCTGCAAGTCTTCACTATACTTGATTTTGACTTGCTAGACTTTCCGTGCACTGCACTCCTGCAGTAAGTTTTTAAAGAAAGTAGCCTGCACATGACGTAAAGTTGATTTTCACTTGCTAAATTTCCTTGCATCGAAGGCCCCCAGCAAGTTTGCAGTAGATGTACATGATCTACTGATTTGTATATCAAGTTCAGTGATAACTAGATGCAAGTCTGCAAAGCAAGTGTCTTAGTTCCACTTTAGTTAACACCAGGTGGAACAATTATTAAATCCGTTGACAGTACCGCCACCGCTACGGCGCAATTTTTGTTTTTGTTTTATTCCTTTGGTGGATGGGACTGTCTTGAGGATAATGTAATTTTGTGCTAAATATCCAATAATATATGAACAAGAAAGTTGTTCCATGAAATGTTATTGACCTGGAGAAATGAAGGGTGTGAGGCAAGAACATGGTAACCCACAATGTTAAACTTGTAAGAAATTCGATTTTTACTGCTGCACAAGTCATTTTCATTGGCTGAAAGCTGATTTTTCACGTAAAGCTATACATAAAGGCTTAAAATAATTGTACCAAATCAAAATAACGAATTTCTATTTTTCATGCTGCTGTGTGGGTTACCATGTTTTATTATTTATACCATAATATTCGCTACCTAAGTCACTCAAGAATAAATCTTTTCACTGATCTCGCTCTAAGAAATGTTTAATTTACAAATTATTTTCCTTTTTAGTGGCAAGCTGGTATACTGCTCCTCGTTTCCCGCCATCTTAATTGTTGGTTACCATCTTATGAATCCCAAAATGATACAATAGGCTTACCATAAGTAAATATTGCTGCCATCTCTGGAGCACAATTTGAAGTCGGACAACATTAAACGACGCGGTATGATTCCTTTCCATCGGGTGCTGAATAACTAAAAAAATAAACATTTATGGGTTACCCTGTTTTTGCCTCACACCCTTCAAATATGTAACGCTGTATGTAGCCTAAGCTTGTATGTTCGTATGTAACCATTGTCTACTATCACTTGCAGAAGACTTGCCGGACAAGTGAAACCCTTGCAGAAGGCTATACAAACTTACAAGCAGGTTCGCTGCAAGTTCGAACTGCGGAAACTTGGAAGTTTGAATTAAACTTGCAGCAAACTAGCAACGCAAGTCTGCTACAAGTTTTCCTTGCTATTTGGGTATTGTTCGCTCATTTACCACATACCTACAGAATACCTGGCGTATTTTTCATTCCACTGCACTAGCGTTTGTTCCTAGTTTAAACTCGTCCCGTTTTAGAATTTTCGATGTATTTTATGGCGTTTAGGCACCTAAGGAACAGGCCAATACAGGCACGTATAACGCTGTTTCAAGATTCCCATATTTGACCTGCTCTCCCTAAAATTTTCGTTTAGCTGTGGTGACCCTGACCAGTACCCATAAGCTACAAAAGGACTCAATAACACGTTACTTTTCTTCAATCTGTCTCACTTTGGAATGAACGGTGTGCGGAACGCGTGCACTTCGACCGCATGAAAATCCGACATAACTTTATTGGCTGTCTTATTCATTGATAAACGTATTGCTGTAGTGCTATCGGTATAAAATTAGCATGCAAAGTTAAATGAGATTTTGTTTTTAAAAAATCTCACAAAATGATCTTATGTCAGAAAATTCACGAAATCAAACAAAATACTAATTTTGGAAACCATAGAGCTCCGGCAACTTTTCGACATAAGAAAACATTTTTCTAGCAACTATTTTCAGCACCTTGTAGTATATAATACCGGCCATGTATGCACCCATTCTTCACAGCGAGCAACCTTATTAAAATAAAATTAGCCCCAACAAAAGTTAATACTATACAATCAATTGTTTCTGTACGTTAAGTACAAACTACACCAGATATTAATTACATTACTAATAAATGCCAAATTCAAATTAGCAGGACTGAAGACCATTTCTGCCGTCTTCAATATAGGATATACAAGAACATTCCATTTTTCGATGAATGTGGAATATCTCGATTTCACTTGCGTGGATAAAGTTGCTAATATCAGGGCTATTTTCAGGTTAAAAAAAAAGAAAAGAAAAAAGAAAGAAAGAAAGAAAGAAAGAAAGAAAGAGAGAGAGAGAGAGAGAGAGAGAGAGAGAGAGAGAGAGAGAGAAGGGGGAGAAAAAAAGACTAACACATTTTACAAAGAGAAGTTTTTATTTGGTATGTCTTTTACACACAAATGCAAGAAAAAAATATGTTGAAATGCACATAAATACGTTGAACTTCACACACGTGAAGTATTTTTTTTAACCCTGCAAAATTATATATATATATATTTATATATAGTTCTTAGTATTGCAGTACTATGCAAAAGAATATTCCATTTATTGTAACTATGTACAATTGTATATATATATACACACATGTATACATTTTTTTTTTAATGTGGAATACAAAGGTGAGCTGATAAATACAACATTGAAGTTCAGATTTACAAGTAGAGACATGAATGGAAGGGGGGACAACACTAGCATACAGTACACCAGCCTGAGTTCAACATGCACAAATCATATGCACACACTATTAATTAAATTTTGGATGACATATTTTTTTAATATATATATATACTGTATATTTATATATGGAGATTAGCATAATGAAAAATATATATCACCTTTTGCGTTTCTTTTAAAATATGCACCTACAGTGGTTTAATATGTACTTAGCTATCTAAATTTATGCATTTTTTTTTCTTTAACTTTCACCGTACTACTAGTAAAATTCTACGGTTGAACATCCACAATCAATCACTCTTACAGTGCTGCTTACATCTCTCTCCACGTAGTAGTTTATAATAATATTGTAATATTTCATTTTCGACATCCTTTGATACTGATTTGTTCCATTTCTACCAAACAACCTACGAGAGATTAATATTGTCTTCTCATACGTGTCAGAAATACAATTTAACCTGCTTACTCTCTCCCTTACATTGGAAATACGTGCAAGAGAATGTATTAGCAGCATAATGTGTACCGTATTTAGCACATGCATGTGTTTTTTGAAAGACTATTATTTTTCTTATAACAAATGTAGTAATTTTCGGGTGTAAAAAATACTCTCAAGACACGAACAAATACAAGGAAAATCGCTGAAAATATAATTTAAACACCATCTCTCATAATCTTTCCTTATGTGAATACATTGTAAGAGTTTTTCTCTCATTCCTCAAGCATTTGTCATTAACACATAATTATCTAGCGTGAACTCTAAAAGAATAATTGAATCATCAAGTTAGCGATTGCTCAGATGCTACTTACTGGCTAAGTTGTTTCAATACGTTTCTAAATAAAATAAACTTTGTATGATGGACTTTGCAAACAACACGCAAATTATAGTTACACCATACCCAGTGATTCAGTACTCCTCTAACATCCTCAAATGAAACATTTCTTCGCAAAAATAAAATAAAAGAGCGACAAAAATATATGACGCACACGCTTCCTCCCCTCTTCTGACTTGAAGGACAAACTACTCGGTTCAAAAGTGTGTGGAGGGATAAGTAACTTGCACAAAACATGGCCCTAGCCTTAGGTAAAGGTACCATTCTAATAAAAATGCATGAGGGAATTTGTCAAAGTAGCCTCCACCGAGTCTTGAGATCTTTTGATTGTGAAACACTACCAATGACATGAGCTAACTCGCTTTTTTTTTAAGCGTGGAATTTCTTTCAAGAGCTTCACGTATCTCCTTTGTTGTTACTCTCTATTTAATTCAATACACAACACTTCTGTTTCAGTAGCTTTCCCACGATTTTTTAATGTACAGGAACCACGTTCCATTATTTACATTTAATATTCCTTCTCGAACACTATAATCGAATCCTAGAATGTTTACAATGAATATAATACGTAATTCTTTATTTGTATTATTGCAATTACAGCGTAGGATAATTTAAGTAGATCGTAAGTACAACCAAAGCTGTTATGCTGCTTCAACGTTATGCATCGTCGCGTTTGCAAGAAGTTATATTATTGCATGTTCTGAAGATTCATGTTTAAATGCAACGGCTCTACATTTAATTGAAAATACACCCAAGCATCAGTCCTAGTATCTAATGTACAAGATAGTAATTTTTAGTTATATATTTATTTGAAAAATGCTTAAGAAATCACATCCATCTCTCATATAGTGAGATAACATTTAAGTTTGTCCAATGAGCCCGGTTCAAGTTGTTACATATCAACCACTTCATTAAATTCTTATTTACTTTTCTTCTCTTAAGTGATATTTAAGTTAACATATTCCTGCTTAACAGTATAGGAATTATTCAAATTTCCCTGCCTCAAAAAGGAGACTCGTTTACAGTATTTAATTTACACATTATATAAATGCAAAGGTTATCTAACGTACGTCACGGACAATGCTTGATCAAATTGAATTTGGGTACGAGATTACAGAATAAAAGAACTCCTTGTAGTAAACGATTGATGTATCTGGTAAATACTCGTCTTCACATATCAAGTAACCCTGTTGTATACACAAGGTTGTGTGTGCTGTGGCACATAGCGTGTTTGTATTCCATCACAATGTGCATTGCTACGACGAAATCAACATGCAAGTCTACAGATCTGTCCTTGAACGACGCTACGAGGTAGATATCAGGGAATGGGACATGAAAATGAAATGAACAGGTCTTAAACGAGCTATAAAAATATATCCTTGGTGTGATTAAAATATATGTAAAGAATCTCAATAATTACAGCAAGACATCCTTTCGTGTATCTAAATATTTGTAAGCTTTCTTTACATGTGATAATGTAGACTTAATTTATTGAAATTAGTTTGTGCGTATTTCTAAAACTGACTACATTGCCTTACGTATTATTGTTTTTCTTAAGTATGAATGAGCTGTGCGAACCATTATTGCAGAGTAAAGCAAATTCACCTAACACCCATTTCTTCATCACGTTATATTCAACTTTCTACAATCACAAATTTACACCGATGATCATCTTAAGTTTGACTCGTAGAAAACTGCGAATAGTTTTCAATTCATATGAATTTAGATACGTTTCTAGAAAAATACTTCGGGTACTTACAAATTGTCACTTCTGTTTCCAAACCCACTAAAGGCGCGGCTGTATATCACACAAATACATGTACATTCGGTTAAATGTAGCGGATTGCTTTTAAATGAAGGGCGGATCCGGTGCGGAATAGAAGAATCGATGATAGTTTTCTGAGTTTATAGGTGTTCTAACACGAGGAATACGAATTCACAAAAGCTACTGTCAAAGATTTAACGAACCGTTTACAAACGAATAGTTAGTTAAAAGAAATTGTTTGAATTCTAAATTTCTCACAAGCTAAAATTGGTTGGGTACTAAATGGTGTATTGCTAGCAAGTACATTGTGTACTTTTTGCAATATTGAGAGTTCAGTGATGTGCTAAAATCAAATGACGTTAAAAAAAAGGAAAGTGAAGTTACAAATCTTCAGCCTAGAGTAAAAAAGGTCAGGAGCGTCAAATTCCACACGAAACGAGCGTAGTCTTTTCGTACTTCCCCCTCTAAATACAAAAAATATTGGAAGTGTGAAAACGGACGGGATATCCAACAGAAAGAAGCAAACTGTATCGAAGAAGTGACCATTCTTCCTAAATGCAATTCGAAGTTCGCAACTTCAATTACAGGACCATGGGGACAGGAGATCTACATTTTTATTTCCTCTTTCAATATTTACGTTTCGCAAATTTAAATTGTTAACTATTACATTCAAGTCACTTTTCCGTTTCGTTACAGTAAAAAAAAATAGTACTCTCCTCAACAGGGTTCGAAGCACCATCGCTAAAATCACAAATCGCTACAGTGAGCACACCGCGAGGCTAACCACATCAAACAGTGATAAGTGCAATCAAGTTCAAAATCTGCTTAATTAAGGACGGAATAAATTAAAGGAGAGGAAACAATCGAATTAATCTTCGTAATATTGAATGACGAGACTTGACGCAGACGACGGACAAAATAATTTTTGTCACACTTAACAACCTGTCATTTCACGCTAAAATTGTTCATGGTTAAGGAATCATTACATTAATCATTCAGCATTATTCAAGGATTTTAATATTTATTTGGACAGCAATTTGTAAAAGATCACGAATATTAGAAAATAAATCAAGACAAACAGAAAAAAAAAAATCATGCTGAAATTAGGTACTTATTTTTACTTCTCAGAAAATACTGTGGGTTATAACAATCACTGTACTTGCAGCACTCAAAGGGTTGATTCTAATTAGCATAGTGAACTGTATTCTTTATAAAATGTCAAGATAGAAAATCTAAAAAGAGTTAATAATGAATAAAATAAAAAAGTAGAAAATTTTGAGTGCAATCCTCAGGTGAAAAAAAAGCAATACTCCTATATTCCACAATACCCCGGAAATATCAATCAATATACACATATCTCTACGTCAACTATCGATATCAGAAATCAGCAGCATGATATGCTAAAGTCAGTCAGCATCTCAAGACGTAACATTGCTCCAAATACTCTTTAATCAGTATATAATGTAGCTTACACGGACTGTCCCTCAAATTCCATTTTCTCTCTACACTATAAGAAGGCAAAATTGTAATTTCAAATTTTTTACAGTGATTGTGTAAATATTTAGTCAGGACAGGTTTCTTGTTTTAATTTTTAATGTATTATTTTGCGTTCAACTCTTCTAGGAAGTTTCAGTACAGAACCAAAACGTCAGGATAGATTAGTTGTATTACATAACACAAAAAAATCAACGGAAGTTAACAGCGTCAGTAAATAGGTTTCACAATATTACACACATACAATGGAATTCTATTACTATTTTCTGTACAATAGGACCAAATAGCTACAGTAATAGTAGCACTGCTTTTCTTAATAATTAGTTTTCAAATTATTCACTATGAAAAACAAATTGTTTTTACTATAAGGATGACAACGATTTTTTAAAGACAAGTTTTTTGAATTTATGTTATTGCAAAGATGAAATATGCAGAATATGTCTTAAAATGTCTATTCCTTCGTACCAGTTTACTCCCTTTTTTTAAAAAAAAAGTGATGGTTATTTCAGGCTCCACCAGAGTGCTTTTAGTAGGGATACACACATGACTATTTAGTTCGTAGGATGATTTTAGAAATATAAAAATTTTGTACGACAGAACGCTAAGTGATTTCTAATTTATCGCAGCAATAATATCTTGTAATGCTTTTCACATCAGTTACTTATTAGTGATTATTAGTTTCCTTAAGAGTCAATTAAGGTACATTTAAATGATTTTATTTAGATTGTTTTAAATGTTAAAACCATATCGTCGCCCTTCATGCAAAACCTGCTATGTGAAAGATTTGTTGAAAATAAGAGTTTGGCACTGTTCGAAAGTGCATCTCATTCCACGTAGTCTAAAAAATTCACCTCTACATCGATTGGCTACTAAGTTTTATCTTCATTCGAAATAGCGTTGCGGTATCTTAAAATAATCCATAGGCCAAACAGTTTTTCTTTCTTCTTCTGTAAAGTTGAGACATTTCCACATAGCGGGTTTTGAATGAAGGGCGACCATATACTGTATATAAGTAAGATTTAAAGAACAATGGAGTAATGGGGTGGGACAGCATACAGCCTCGCTGGACGCAAAAACTAACTAATGAGATTTTTTTGATTGTTTCATAACACCAACTATATACTAAAATTTCGTTGTTAAAAAAAAATCGCGATAACATTAAAGCAAATCCCACTGTTAAAGCTTGTAATACTTGATCTCAAAAGCACAACTTCCGCAAAACAAATAATATGAAAGAAGAGTCCGAAGTCATAAACACAGGATGTCTCCTCTGTTATGGTCCCTAACCGTAGGGTTTTATTATAACCGCTCTCTTAAAGAAACTATATTTAACGGAAGACAATTGCGGGATGGTTATATCTTATTTTGAAAGAAAAAAAACACACACACACACACACAAAAAAAACTACAATAATACTAAAATAAAATTATACGACAATTAAGCATACATATAACAATAAAACAGCTATGTAAATACAATAATGAGTAATCATATTACCAACTACGTCAAATAGAATCGTTCAGGAATATAAAATACTTAATATTCTTAGTATTTTGGTTCTTGTTTTCGGCAATAGCACTCTACTAATAATATTAACAATACTACGTGGGCTTCAGTAAATCTCTACGTAGGAAACTCACTCACTATATTCAAGTGAAAGCAATACTAGCGAATGGAATATCTTTACAGCATAGATATATAGAAACTGAACACATTATATACTGGTAGTTTTCACAGTAGTTTATGCTTTCACAAGGTAGGATGATGAACACACTCAGAAACATTTTATTACAATGAAAAAAAAAAAAAAAAGCACAAAGCTGAACTCCTGGGGAACATCAACAATGCAAATTGTATATTAAACAACAGGAACTTCAGTTAAGCATGATAAGTAACATCAAGTTGAACAATTGAAAGAAACGTTTATTCAAGCACCCTAAGACTTCAAAGTAAAAAGAACTTAACAAAACAGTACTTGCTCATTTCTACATTAAGGTAAAGATACGTTATTCCTAGATTATTCTT
>JAGDQP010033674.1:0-20538 GCA_022664845.1 Lepisma saccharinum | reverse complement strand
TTTTTTACAATATATTCTGTATTAATCTTTTGTACAGTTCTTCCGAATTTCCAAATATGTCCAAATTTGTACAATTCTTACCTATTGCATTATAAGTAGCACTAGTTCTCCATGTAGGTGACACATTTAATACGTTTGTACGAGCTTTTCTGCAGTAGAATAGGCCACTATTTTCCTCGCGCGTTCTGAGGGATGGCACCTTAATAATTATTTTTGCAATTAATTCGGTACAGTCTATTTTATTGTGCAAAAGTCTGTACAAGAAAAGTAAGTCGTTTAATGTTCGTCTTTCATCAAGTTTCTGAAATTTTAAATTATCGATTAAATTGATGTAAGATTCTTATTTCGGGTAGAAACCAGTCCGTTTGTATGTGAGAAAACGTAAAAAAGTTATACCCTCTCCCCTTTCAACACATTGTGTTCTCTATCAAGTGGAACCAAAAGTATTTGACTAATAATCTCACCGGGGTGATTAGCAAATTAAATAATAATAATAATATTAATAATAAACGAAACAGAAGTAGTTGGTATACGCGTCTTTGCAGAAGAAATATACGCTAGCGTGTGAGGTTAGAGGGTATACGTGTATACCTCCGTATGCCCTAGACTACAGCCCTGAGTGCAACCAATGTCGGTACTAACGATCAGTATCACAAACACTGGTTAATATTTTTTTCTGATCCAGATAAATGACTTTTAACAATTTCGCACGTATAGTCACATTTATATTCACATTTAATGACACTACAATGAAATCGAAGTACCTATTGGCACACTGAAGAGCAAGTACAGTATGGAGAGTACATGGTTCACAATTCCGATTCATTGCTTCTAGTTACGTTCAACTGATTCTGTGACAAGAGGGCACAGAATTGTACCAATGCTATTTAGAACAGTGGGGCGGAACTGTCAAATACATAACCCTGAAAGGGAAGAAATTAACCATGAAATAAAAATTTCATCATGACTCATTTAGTTGGGGCAAATGCTAAAAAAACACACACACACACAAAATTTAATTTCCTGTGATGAGAACGGATATAAGCCAAAGTGCTGAATTTGAATTTTTACTGATGACCTTTAGGCATCTCACGCCGGGATAGGGTGGCGGAGAGGATGTTGGAAGATAGATCGTAGGGTATAGTTTTATAAGTATTTTCCTGGTGTGATAAAAAGAATCCCTGGAAAAGCCTCAGCCAAAACTGGCGGCCCCCAGGGTCGTGCCAAGGACCTTCCGATTGCTCTACCAATTGAGCTACGGTCACTTGCTGTGCGACAAAATGCTGTTACCACCCATACAATTAACTTTATCTTATCTTACATAATTTTATCTACAGTTAAGCTAACGTACGCTAAGTATAAAAATTAAAAAATAAAGCTGAATAAACTTAAATTATGAGGTTAAAACTGAACACGTTAGGTAGTGGAAGTTATAAACTAAAGCACATTCAGTATTGGATATTTACAAATAGGAGACAAAACGGAACATGACGAAATAGAGACCAGAAACTCAATAACCACGAAATTTTGCGTTAAAAATTTATGCTAACTACAACACAAAGTAACATGTTCAATAAATAACTGTTTACTAAATTAAATTAATATTTAATAAAATCTAATTAAGTATAATATTCGTGTTGTTGATTTCCCGCGACTTTAAATCTACATTACTTGCATTAACTGCTATATTAAAAACATACGTCTACAACTATTCTGGATAACAATTAAATGGGAGCTAATAAAATTATTCTCAATGCAAATGTAACTATGGACATGAGGCATGGGCGGATCCCCCCAGTCATTTCAGAATGACTTTAAATGTTTCATTCTAAACGACAGCTTTTAAAGTAATTGCCCCCACAGGGTCTCACTCGTGCCCCCTCCTAGGGTATCTCTCCTAAATCCGCCCAGGAGAGGATTTAAAAATGCCCGAAAAGTGTAATAACCTGAATAAAAAAACTTCAATGATGCTTGATATTACATCGATTCTTGTCTAACTGAACGATATACCGTAAGTATAGGTGGAACTGAACGTAATTTATACGAATGGAAGGGTTCAACCCCGTTTTTATTTGTTTGTTTGATTAATTGGGTTAGATTAATTAACAGCGTTTTCCTCCATCTTTGTTTTGTAACGTTATTATAGTTAGACGCTGTGGTTAGAATAAATTCAGCCGGGGCTCAGTTCTGGTACATTTTTCATTGCCAGAGCCGAACCTTGGTACTTTTTCCACTCATGGGGAGAGGTTCCATTGATTTTAAAATTTCCTAGATCCACTATGCACATGAAACCTTTGTGCGGTAATCGCTTTGAAGTTATCACGTTTATTCATTAGAAATTGTCTTCAGTGGCACTCTGCAAGTTCTACTACATTACAGATTCAAAATCCATGACTCTAACCACTGACCACGGGGTTTCAGTAGCCCTAACCGTCATAATAATAATTCGAAATCGAATAGAGTGAATTTCGCCTAGAACCTAGGCAATATTTTAACTTTTGTAGACCCCGGTCTTATTTATTTTCAATTTAAGTATTGGATAGACAATTTTACCGTTTTTCTTCTTTTAGATTAGTTTGAAAGTTGTTTACTCTGAAATTGGTAGATCTGTATAATTGCCATCATATTAGAGCCAGATAGTCGCGACAGGACCGAATCTTTGTGTGACAGTGATTATCATGACGATGTCACAAGAAATCGAAACTAGGCCTACCTGCACCGCGTTTACTTAAACCGGAACTGTTCCAAATTTCTTTCTTTCCAATGTTTACTAGGCCCAACGATACTACATTTTCTCAGAATTAAGGTTGGAACATGATTGTCAAAACTATTCTCACAAAAGATAAATTCCCTACTGTAAGGGAGACAATGTAGAGGAAAAACTTAAAACCTTTTTGCGGTCGTCATTTCCATTATGACGGGGGGAAAATGTCACTTTCATGATGCATCGCTGAACAAATCCTACACGATACCATTGTATTCAAATAAATGGAGAGTAACAAAAGACGTAATCATGTCGTCCTGCACTCCGGCTATCATAAAGCATTCCACCAACAAAATAATGAAGCCGGACCACAGGTTTCTCTGCCTACTTAGTAGACCTACGGTAGGCCTCTGCTTCAACACGAAGCTAAAATGAATACTTAATGGTTAAAAGTGAACATGGAATCACTATATGTAAGCGCAAGACTCTAAACTGGCCTTATATATAGTTAAATAATATCAAGAAATCTGTACAATTAATTTATTTCTATTTTAAAAACTAAATGATACCCACCATTGCTGCTTGAGACTTGGCCAAAGCGTCAGAGAACAGGAATTCACTCACAGTGTTGCCACATAGCCTAGAGGCTGGAGAATTGCGAAATAAGAAAATTCATTCGCCAGAGTAATTAATCTAAGAAGTAATCTTAATCTTTGTTTACTTATTGAAGCCTCATTTATCAAAACACATCTTACATATTATATATATATGTATATATATATATATTGTTGATGTTAGTTTTTTAAAAAAAACTAAATTCTCAGTGCTACGCACTATAGTGCAAAACGGTGATCAGTAATGAACTTTTATTTGATTATGTCATGCAATATGCTCAGTGCAATAACTGAACTTCAAGTGAGGATTAAGATAGTAAATACGACGGAAGTCGTCGTCACCTACGACGTCATACTGACAGACTCTGACGCTACCCACTGTAAATACAACAACGAAACCGAGATTTCAAAACTCGGCTTCGTGGCTAAATGGAGGAGTTCCTGCTGAGCGCTCGTAGCGCGCGTTTGGAAAGTGTGTCGCTCAGTGTTCTGTGTTAGTGAGAGCACGTGGTGTGATATAAGTTAACAGTTCTAGTGATCTACGATTAATATATTATGGATTATATGGAAACCGACAATATTATTAGAAACCATACATTACAAGTAGATTTGTCATCGTTAACAGTTAAATTACGTCTCGAAAACTTGCATGAGGCTATTCGACATGACTTTGGCTTAGTGGAAGGTGAAATACAGTCGATTGAACCCGATCATTATTACAAACGGGCCTATGTCCGAGTGGCTAATTTGGATATCGCAAAACGTACATTAGCAATGTGTGACGGTAAATTAGTGTATGCATCGCAGTATGAACGATTTGTCTTACCGGTCTCTATTGAAGAACAGGAAACTACTATAGTGTCTGTGTGGGTGGTCCCACTCGAGATTACAGATCAGCAACTACAGCCATCCTTTAGTGCTTATGGTACCGTAACTAAAGTAGTTCAGATCCGCTATTCCGGACATATCTTTCCCTTCGCGGTTTATACTGGCAAAAGGTTAGTGTATTTCTCTAAGGTGGACACGCATATTCCTGTATTTTTGTCCATTAAAAACTTTAAAGTGCAAACTCGCATTCAAGGGTCTAATCAGCCTCGTGATACACCAGTCATTGACACTTCGAATAAGGTTTCGCTGAATGGGTTACAACCAATACAACAGGTTTTGTATTTAAATCAAGAAACCTTCCCCACGGTGCAAGAGTCTCTTTCTCGTCCTTTGTCCGATAAAGAGCCCGACAGTGGCAACCCTGTCACAGACATTGACGTTCCACGTTACGCCAGTCATCTACCAGGCAATCAGCTGTTAGTTGCACCGGCTACACAAGCAGTTACTTCGGAGCTCACGGCTGACTCATTACCTTCTTCGCTAGAGAAAACAAAAGACACGCCACCTGTTCAAGTTTGTGAGTTGTCTGTGTCTGTACCTATTGACGCTAAGACTGATAACTGTGTTCCAGTCAGTGCTTTGGCTAGTAATAGTAATGACCCTCTTGTTGGGGACGGGGAGCACACGTCGTTATCATTGTCTACTTCTAGTGTGTTTCAAGTTATTAGTGAATCCCCCCTGTCAGTTCAGGCATTTCTACTCTTCCCCCCTGTTTCTGTTAGTGAAATATCCTCTGATGAATCGTCAGTCGACGTTCCAGCGTCGATTAGTGGTAACAGAGTGAAAAGTGGCAAATTCAATTACAAGGCAGGTGATAACACAGTGTTAGTGAATCCAGTTCGTGCGTCTAAAAAAGCTAAAATTAAGGTGAAAAATTCCTCTCGCCGTACTAGATCGTATAAAGAAGATGCATCAACCTGACAAGGATCTTTCATCTGGTACCAGGTATACCCACGAAAACAAAACAAGCAGTCTGTATCCCTCGCTCCAACAAGGTAGGTGTTATAGGCTTTTTCTTTTTTGGTTCCCTCAGCCAAAATGAGCCGTCTAACCTTGACTTTTCTTTCCCTGCTTTTTGGATGGATCATGGCAGGTCCCTTGAACAGCACGTCGTTGGGTCTGTGTTCTATGAACGTGACCCATGCCTTTAATACCGACAAAGTTGATAGTTTTAGACAATGTTTATTCTATCGTTCAGTGCACGTTGCCGCGATACAAGAGTGTGCTAGTGTACAATGGAACTTTCCTTTTTATGAAACTATCTTCAATTATGACATTGAAACTAAATCTGGAACTGCCTTGTTTCTTAGACAGGATCTTGTGTATGACAATTGTTTTTTACAACCTAGTGGTCGTCTTATCTCCATTACTATAAATAATTTCGCCATTATCTGTATTTATGCCCCAAGCGGCACTCATATGTATCATAATAGGGAGTTATTCTTTAGCAATATCATAGTACCTGAGATTCAAAAATTTCACAATTTTCATGTAATCATTATGGGCGATATGAACGCAACCAGACACCTTAAAGACAATACGTCTGGCTCTAATATTAGTCCTGCGTTGCAACATCTTGTCAAAGAATTTCGGCTTATTGACGTATGGGAATCGCAGCTTCCCACTGATAATGCCGCCACATACTTTTATGCGCAAGGTTCATCGCGCATTGACGTGATTTATGTTGATGCCCGTTTAAGGAACCATATACAGTGTGTCCATCTCGAGTGGTTATCATATTCAGACCAATGTTTAACTTTGAAACTCAAGACCTCCATTGAATATCGTTTTCATGTATCTCCGGTGTGGCGTTGTAAGGATTCTCTCACATCATCGCCGGAGTAAGAATATTTACTTGTGAATATGTGGAATTATTATGTTACTCAACCTAGATATCAAAATAATTTGTTGAGGTGGTGGCTTAGTTTCAAAAAGAAAGTTAAATATGAGTCGATTGCGTTTTGTAAACAACGGGATGCTCAAATCAAACTAAATCTTACGCATTACTATGGGCTATTAGGTCAATATAGTCAACTGGTTGATCAGAACACTATGTATTTACCGCATCTCAAACGAATTCAAAGTTAAATTCGATACATTCATAACCAATTAAATAGAGATAGAATTAGTAAATCTAAATTTAAAAATGTTGGTATACATGAACCGTCTATCTTTGTTCACGCAATCAATGAGCGTAAACAAGCAAACCGTCAATTCATCAATAGTTTTACCGTTGATGCGGGTGATACAGTCACGGGAAATCAAATTTATCCGGCCATCAGAGATCACTACAAACGTTTTTATCATGTACAGCCTAGTCAAGTTAATTTCCTTGATAAACATGACATTGAGTTGCCCATGTTAACAGCTGAGCAACGGACGATTTTAGCTCAACCTTTTTCCGTGAGTGAAATTGAGCAGGTTTTGGATCGGATGAATGTGACTGTATCACCGGGCATTGACGGCTTAGGGGTGCGCTTTTATCAACATTTCAAACAGTTGTTCCTACCGATGTTAACAGAGCTTTATAACCATTTTTTACAGGGTCGTTTTTTCTATCGATTTCACACAAGCAATGGGTCTGTTACTTTCAAAAAAGGCACTTCTAAAAAGACGCAGAACTTAAGGCTCATTTCCCTGTTAAATGTTGATTGTAAATTGCTTTCTAAGGTTATCATGTTTCGTCTTCAACCCTTTATGCAATTGTTATTAGATGAAAGTCAAGGTGGCTTGGCCCATACCAAACCCATCCATGTTTTGTTAGCTAACGTGAGTGCATTAATTTCAGCCACGCATCTTAAGCTGGTGCTCCCCTTTCTCATCTATTCTACGGACTTCTCTCAGGCCTTCCCTTCCTTAAACATTAACTATTTACTTGAGGTGTTGAGACGTCTTGACTTGCCCGACAATCTCATTCTGTTATTAGCAAACGCTTTTCAGACACGTACTATTCGCCTTCAAGTTAATAAACGTCTACTCACCGAATTCAACATGGAACGTGGAGTACACCAAGGTGAACCTCTTTCTTATTTGTTCAATTTAGCTCTTATGCCATTACTCCAAGTAGTAAAAAATGGCCTGGCGGGCATACCCTTAAACCGGGTCGTAAGCAAGGTTCTGGCCTATGTTGATGAGGTCATTTGGTTAGCACGAGATGCCACAGAAATACAACACATTTTAGACGTGTTAAACTTATTTACTCAAATCTCTAATATCTCCATTAATCATACCAAAACTAAAATCTTATTACTGCATCAGGCACTTAATCCCTCTGTACGGTCTTTCGGCACTATTACTGAATCTCTTCAGTTTTTACGCATCTGGTGGTCTTCCACAATCAAGCAAACCATTGCCTTAAATTCTCAGGCTCTCATCAAAAAAATTACAAATAGTGTACACCAATACAAAATGTGTTTTCAGACCTTATTAACCAGAGCTAGATTCATTAATGTGTTTATTATTAGTCAGGCCACATATGTTATACAATTGTTTCCTTTAACTCAAAAAACGTATGCTGCTATAGACACTCAAATTGGCATCCTTTTGTGGTTCAATTATAAAATTCGCATTCATCGAACCACCTGCCAACTTCCGCTGAGTTGTGGCGGTCTACATCTCAAGAATGTCCGCGTCCACGGAGAGGCGCTGTTGCTGCACCGCACTATTCAGTTGATTTGCCAATACAGTAATGAATTTGCATCACAAATTCTGTTGGAAGTCTGTCGTCGAACTGATCTGGTACTCCCGTTATATACGCTTACGTGGAAGAATTTACTGCCTTATGTGTTTCAACCCTTAGTTGACATGGCATATGCTACTGTCGCCAAAATCCCCGTTGATCAGTGGTCGGTTCGATTGTTATACCGCCATCTTCAGAAAGCAAAGCCGGTACATATCCCGGCTATCCAACGGCATACCCCTCTCAAACCATGGACAGTAATATGGTCGAATCTGTCAGAAGTGGTGGATGACCCCATGGTACATAATACTGCATTCCAGGTTATTCATCGTACTTGGCCACACCAGGAAGTTTTATATTCTCGTGGTTCTGTTAGGGATAATAAATGTTTGGTATGTGGCCAGGTTGAAACCTTAATTCATGTTATACTTGGTTGTCAAAATAATTCCGCAATCTGGCAGCACTATTGTACACTAGTAAATCGAATTGTAAGCGGTTATGGTTTGAACTACTCGCCAGAAGATGTTATTTATTATCCAGCATTTCAAGTCACGGGCGAAAAAGAGAATTCTCTTTTGGTTAACCTGCCAAACTATACATTTTCTGCTTACAAAGCCACATCCTACAGATGTGGCATTCTATATTGCATTGTTAAAAGGTGTGGTTAATCAACTCCCACCAGATAAGAAATACAGTAAATTTGCCAATTATGATAACGTATTCTATGTTTAATTAGTATATTTTTGTTTATCATTAGTTTATTGTTTATCTATATAATGTGTTCATGCATACTTGGCTTGTATTGACGTTAGTTTATTGCTTAATAATAATAATAATAATAATAATAATGGTTAAGACGTTCGCCTCTTGAGTAAAAGGTCCCGGGTTCAAACCCCTCTTGGGTTAACACTTTTTCTTTTATTCTTTCGAAATATATTTTCATATGCTCGTATTTATTATTAATAATTGCTTTTTTGCATTTCTCGTACATTTTCTTAAATTAGTAACCATGGGAAAGTGGAGGTTAGGTAAGGTTAGGTGCGGTCATGTATCTTTACATTTTCCTTTCTCAAATTCCTAGCGCGAGACGCTCTTCGACTTCCGCCGTATTTACGATTTTAATCCCCATGTCTGCACTTCAGTGTGCTTCACGATGGGATCGCCGCAGTAATATTCTGACGTAATGTTTGATGTTTGCATCGGTGTTATCAGTTGTGATATTCAGCAGATCGCCCGAACCAGTTCTTAAAATTTTGGTTGGTTCGCAGAACCGATTGTTACATCAATCCAATAAATGATTCGATTCTTTATACAACTAGTAGACCGTAAACGAAAAATATGATTTCTTTCAATTGCTTCCAGACTGGACTGCCAAAGACGCTAAGGTGGACTGCCAAAGACTCACAGAGCCGCAAGAATCCGTGCATGGATTATGAAATAAATTTCCGACTACAGTCACAAGGGCTGTTTGGAAAGCTTATATGTCTGTATTTTCATTTTAGAGATAGGAAAAATAGGGGTGTTGTTGAGATTTAGAGAATCTAAACTTTTTCCAAGTATTTTGCCTTGACGATTGACTCTTTTAAGAGCTGTCACTCATTTCCTAGTCTCTTGGAAAATATCATTCTCCCATTATGAAATCTGAACGACTAAGTCTGCGATTATTTCCTATTTAATGAATGGAATTAAAGTTAAGTTCGAAGTTCTGATTGAGGAAATCGTAACTTCTAACGCCTACAAGAAATTATGTTGTGAAAGAATAAACATTTCAAGCATGGGCGGATTTATGGGGAAGCATTGCCTCGCCATTTCTGAATGACTTTAAATGTTACATTCTAAAAGATAGTTTTTAAAGTAATTTCCCCCAGGGTCTCTCTTTACACCCCCTAAGAGTCTCTCTCCTAAATCCTCCCATGATTTCAACAGATCGTTAAGAAATTAAGAGTCCTTGGTAGCAAGTAAACTTAAAACTGGAGATCACCACAGGCAAATGCCAAATTGATTTTCAGTATTGGATCGTAATACTTGGTCTCCTGACGTGACTATTTCACCTCAGAGGGTGCAACTAAGCTTTCATATTATGTGTATAACAGGAATTTAGGAAATTAGAACTCTCCTCTTATAACACGGAAAACTATAAAAAGAAAATCAATACCTTAGTTTGACTAAAGCAGAACAAGCATTCAGCGTGATAAATCTCACTTGTGAGAGACAGACGGAAAAACGCCATAATGCGGAATCCAAAATATCGTGTCTGGAAGCAGTTGAGCTTAAAAGAAACCTTATTGGAGTCCAGAATTATTCATGAGACGCGAAGTCCTTTGAGCAACAGAAGCTACACAAGTAGCTTCCACTGAACATGCTACACCTATCAGCCCACACACACAAGTGAAAGAAAGTGGTGATTGTATTCCAAGGATGCGGTCTTCGATTCGCCAATGATCAGACTATAAGAAGTAGGTTGAGTCAAATCACATGTTGGTTTGGGAACCGAAAGTATACTAGTATCGAAACCTACACTCATTTGGTTTTCTCGATTTAGATAGAGAAATACCCTAATAGCATCCGACATCCATGGGACGTTCTGGACAGGCCCCATTGATGTTACAATGTCGCATGGGACATTGGGACATACCCAGGATATCCGTAAGAAATCCTAGCTGCATAATCCCCGCTTTGTAAGTAGGGGCTATTCTGGGGATATCCTGGCAGGACGATCCCGAATGTGGTCGTATTGCGATATGCTGAGGTAATATGTAACGCTCGCAAACAGTCGATTGTTTCACGTAAGCACGCTTCGCGTTTGGCAACTGTTTACTGCCTGTTTGTAGTAGACGGTTATTGTACCATTCCTTAGAACTAACATAATTGAGTTACTACGCATAGTTTAGAGGTAAGCATGTGTCAGTTCATATTGTTAAGTGCATGCAGATGTTTTAACATAGCTAAGATATTGTGTATTTATTAATTTCACGTAAGTGAGCGCGCCAAACTGTAACTGTCATAACCTTATGCCTTTGTGATGAACATGCTTCATGTTGACCTCACATTAATAGAGGATAAAATACCTTCAAGTAAAAGCGAGAAAATTTTGTTGTTGCAACCGACACCGAAACGTCAAGAAACATGCCGCGAACAGTAATTTTTACGGTGGGGGTACGTACACGTTTGTTGAATTGCGTAGTATAAAAAATCCAATCTGAATGTGCTTTCAGTTTAAGGTGGATAGGTAAATTTGGCTCAGACCGAATGGATGATGATAGATCGATATTTCAGTAGGTGATGGAAAGTTAAGGGAAGATGATCAGAAAGGAAAATTTAATACTTCGTAGTCATTTAACATGCACCTGCAGAGCAAGAATGGAGATAACTGGTCCACTCTAAGCTAATGCACGAATAACGTTTCGTTTATGACTGCCGATGAACAAAAAGGTTATAGAAGTCAGTGTTTAGGTAGCCGGTGAGAAACTTGCTAAGTTCGAAATATCCCACAATGTGATTATTACGAACCACCGTTCAATTCGCATTCGGAAGGTCGTGGGTTCGAGCCCGCCGGTCACCCATCCTACTGCATGATGAAATTTTTCCAGGGGTTTCTCGTCAGTCACACCAGGCAAACGACTGGATGGTACCTACAAATAGGCTCTGGATGAATCAGCAACACTTCCCGGGCTGAGCCTGAGATGCCTAAAAGCCATAAATAAATTTTAAAAAACACTACGCACATTTCAAATAGCTGGCTGGCATGTTTAGTTTGTCACGTTGTGCAAGTCGTAAATTTGTTTGCTATTCCATAATGAAGTACCACCTAGGCCTAATTGTTCTAACAACCTGCAATGAGAAATAAATACCTACTATTTCCTGTGCGAGTTTTCGGGCTGCAGATAGTGCAACTGGGCTTCAGAATTGAAAAACTCACGTCATTGTTCGTAGATGAACATTACTCTGCAAGTTAACGCACTACGTTAACAATGCATTTTACGTTTTTCTCTACTTTCCACAATACTATTACATGCACTGCACAACCCAAATATTTTCGTTAGCTTTCCCTACGATTTTTGTCAAACTATTTATTTTGCCATGAATACGAACTATTTTTTTACTTTTCCATGCACCCACTACAGCCAGTTAAGTAATCTGTGACAGGATAAAGAAGTCAGGTTAAATTTTTTCATACGTAGTCTTGCTGCTGCCAGAGGCTGTTATACGTTGCTATTCCATTTACACAACAATCATATTGCACGAACATGATATTTACGTTCACTTTGTCTCGGATTTATGGAAAATTATTTTGTTCCGAACGTTATTTATGCACTTTTGAAAAAACTTTACTTTTATATGGGCTAGTCTAGTAACTTTGGACTTCGGCCCGTCACGATTCGCCTTTAGCTGTTAAAATCCACACCCATACCCCTTCCGGGACTCAACCCTGGGACTTTCGAGCCGATGGTTTACCGCCGCAGACTGCTCGGCCACCCGGCCGGCTATTTATGCACCCATTATAGCCGATAAGGTTAGTGATAATTACTAGTGAAATGGTGGTTATTGTGTTACCAGTTCCGGTTCACTGCTACAAGTGCTTCTACTCTGTGACATTACTTGTAACATTCAGTTCACCGGTTATCAGTCATGACGAATTTTGAACCTGCAACTAGTTTCTGCATTGTTCCGCAGTAACTTACCGTGTGGACCTTTTGGTATATTACGCAATTCTTCGATTGTTTTTAAGTGCTGCCTTTTTTATGAGTAAAGTGTTCCCAGTATATCACACCACGGATATAATGTACAAGATGGTACTTTGAGGTCAGTTTTCCTAAAAATGTTTTATCTGTTCTGAAGACGGTCAATAAAATGCTACTTCGAAACTCATTGCAGGACTATTTTCTTCAATTAATTATGCCTTCTTGTGGATGGACAGAGGATGATGTTATTGTAGACTGAGATGAGTTTTGCGCTGCCTTTGTCCTTTCTTTTATTACTTAGCGAAGACGGAAAGATCCTTTATGATGCTAGGATGTCCTGGATATGAGTGACGGGCTTTCATTTTCAGGATTCATAGTTGGATGTTGTTGAATGGCACAGCATCCAACTATGACTCCTGAATGTGACTAGCACGCAGAAGGTCAAGCCCCGTCACTCAGACCCAGGGTATCCCAGCATCATAAGGGACCGTTACATCTGCGTTAAGTAATAAAAAGAGGAAAAATGCTGACCCCACCTTACCCGTGGGGATGCCCAGCTGGGCGATTTTTGTATCCATGCGACATCTCATAATATTGACCAGACGTCCCATCACGATGGCCACATGACGTTTCACGGACGGAGATCCCGCGAGACGACCCATGGGATATCCATGAAGCGGACATTCGGCCATCTGATCAACATGTATAGTACGTCCTCTGTATGTCATGGGATGTCACATGGACGTCGCAAATATCCCGGCGGGACATCCCCATATGTTGTTGAATGCCATTAGGGTAGATAGATTATTTCGAAATTCAGCTATCTTAACTGGCAATAATAATGCCATCCTTGTTTAGATTAGTTTTAATAATAGTATGATAATTTTGCGTAATATATTGGCCTACATGCTTCATCAGATCAAGCAACTGATCCCTCAACTATCAGGAGCTGTATCCCTTCAAACAATTTTCATTAGTGACGAGCCTGAGTAAATCCGGTCTAATATATCAAGCCGTTGCACGTTACCGTTTCTGTTACTTTATAAATAAAACATTGACATTAAAAATAAAACACTAAGTCTGAAATTTTAACTAACTCACAAAGAGAAATTTTGTTTCGAGATTTTTTCCGAAAAAGTAATAACTTCTTATATTATTTCAAGATTCTTTTAAGATTTTAATTATTTGCATAAACACCACAACCTTTTTTTACATTTCTGTCTTAGATTACTTCTTCAAACTCACATCTAATATGATGTTAAACAAAGAACTAAAATGGTTTCACCAGCTAACAATGCAACACTGTCAGTGCAACATTGTCAGCAAACAATGCAACACTGTCAGTGCAACATTGTTACACCATCGCACTAAAACACTAGTAGGGAAAAATCTAGTTTTTCTTCTAAGAAATCTCGAAACAAAATTTCTCTTTGTGAGTTAGTTAAAATTTCAGACTTAAGTGTTTTACTTTTAATTTTTATTGTTAATTTTTTGGTTTATGAAGACAGTGGTTTACTTTTAACTTTAATATTATCCAAAGAAAGTTTCTCCTGGATTCGTGCTGATATGACTAGAAAGTATTTGTTGGATGCAAAGTTGGATTGCGGGAATTTGTCTTTGAACGATATCAGAAGGGAAATGGTACAGTTGGCCGCAGCTGTTAGAAATACTATTCCCGTAATCATAATGCTCTCTTGTCATGAAAGAACAGGATTGGTACGGTAAATTCAGTTGACGATTATGTCGGCAAATTCTAACGGGACTATCTGAGAAACGTTTCGTACGACTTCCCGTAAACTCAAAGTATTTCTCAAAGGTAATACTTTTCCTTAGCATGTTTCTGTGCGATTGTGCTGCGTCTGTTACACATCCCCCCTCTTACTCGATTTTGCCCTCCTGGTACCCTAGTATAATAGTTTTCGTTCGCGTTCTCGCTTTCATGATATACTCGGCAAGTATTTCCATCATGCCAGTGTTTGTGTCTAGCTGTTGAAGCGTGAAGATCTAGCTGTGGAATCTTATATCCTGCTCTCTGTCAACTTGGTGTTTCGATAGATTGGTACGTTGTGAAGAAAGAAGCTTTCCCTGTCCCAGTGTTCAGAAATTGTGCGAGGAAATCTTGCTGTTGTTGTGATTAAAACTTTGCTTTTCGATCCATCAAGATGTACAACGTTATTGATACTTTGCTTACTGATCCTGAAATCTGTAGCTATGACGATCCTGCAAGGGTACTTGAATACTGGAACCAGTTATGTTACTACAAGATGCTGGGATTTCAACCTCGTACAAGTGATCCGGAACTTTTGCTTCATTACCTGCTGTATTATTACTGGAATGACGAGGAAGCAGTTCTACAAGCCTGTATAGATTCTCAATACATTTTAGATCTTGCAGAATATGGATTTTTCACTACTATGGAAAGCAAACAACTTGCTTGGGAGTATTATCGTGATTTGATTAACAACCCTACTGGACTAATTCCGGAGGAAGCAGCACTATTCTTTGGAGTGAATATACAAGAGCACAGTGATGTTACTTTGGAGTCATGGAGCCATGAAGGCATTGGTGAACGTAGTGTGGATGAAGAAGGTGATTACAGTATGAGTGATGTGTGTAATATGTCAGAGGGTGAGGATAACGAACTTAGTATGACGGAGGAGGATAGTGATGAAGTTGCTATAGAGACGGCGAGCAGTGACGATGATGATGAAGTGCTTAATATTACTGTGAAACAATGGACGATAGAACATGATGCAGTTATGATGTATGGTGAAGGACCTGTACCTGAATTTGAAATTGTAAGCGAACGGGGTAAGACCTATCCTAATTTCCCCCTACGTGGACGAGAAATCACAATTAGTCCAGTAGCAAGATCAATTAGCGATCCTGACGAGTTTATATAGATTCTATTTCAATTTGCAGCAGACCATTTACTTCACGATGTAGATCTCGATTCAAAGGTCGCTTATTCACCCCATTTAAATTTGGAGCTCATATTACTGGAGAAGATATATTGAGAAAGATTGAAAGTGTTTTAAACTCGAATGAGATATTCTTGTTAGGCGAGAAGGTAGTAATCAAAGTAGGCATCACTGAGGCCTGGGACGACACAGTAAGGACAAGTATTTAACATTTGTAGATTATCTCCAGAAGCATATAATTCCAGTTGATGAACTTCCTGATTGCCCTGCTCGTGCCTTAATATTAGCAAAACTACGAGTAAATAATGAATATGGAAATGCAAATTATATGAAGAATCACCCTAAGAAGTGGGCATCTGAAGCTAGAGAGTTATGTTACTCGGCAGGTGTAGATTTACTTAGTAAGAATGGAGGTAGCATTGAAGATGTGGACAAGTTTCAAAAGTATGTTGGAGACGAATATCAAATAGTAGTGTATGCACGTATGTCAGAGACACGCGAGTATGTCAAGATATTTGTTGGACCATCAGCAAAGAGGAAATAATTTTTACGATATGAAGACAACCACTACGATGTAATTGAGACCATTACAGCCTTTCTGGGAAGTGATGGTTATGTAAAGATATTGATGACGAAAATCATAAATGTACTGTGTGCGGTAATTCAGAAGGTATTAGGGATTTTGTATTTTATAACATGGAGGTATTCATTAATCACGTACTGCAGCAAGGTCCTAAGTTAAAAAAGTGGTGGCGCTTTCACACAACGGATCTCGGTTTGACATATTATTTGCTGCTCGAAGTCTCTTGGAAGATCAGAAATTAATTCCTCATATTATTGCAAAGGACATAAAATTATACAACTAAGTGTAAACAATTTCATTTTCAAAGACACATACTTGTTCATGATAGTTTGGCTTCCCGACCTTCCTAAGACACTTGGTCTTAGCCAAACTTTGAAGAAAGGGCTTTTTCCATACCTCTTTAATATCCCTAAGTATCAAAATGACGAAGGACTGTATCCCAAACTTGACCTTTATGATATTGACAGTAAATCACCTGAAGAGGCAGAAGCAATTGCTGCATGGCATCATGATTGTGTGGAGTCGAAAAATATCTTTGATTTCCAGTATGAATTGTGAGAATATTTGCGGAACGACGTCCGTGTCCTAACTTTGGCCCTCATTCGGTTTTCAAACCTCATTGAGGAAAAAACAAACTTTATTCAATGTTTTCTTCATACAAACACTATTGCTATGTGTGCGATAAAATGGTTTCGTTCTCTTTATTAACAAGAGAACTGTATTAAAATTATTACTCCATTAGTGTTCCATCAAAATGATCTTCAAAGCAAGAAAGCACGTCAATGGCTTAAGTATATGGAACATGGACGCAAAAATTAAGAACAGGTGAAAATGGTGGTGAGGTACAATTCAGACATTTTAAATTGGATGGATGTGATAAAAAGAGTCGTACTGGGTTTGAAATCTATGGCTGCTACTGGCACGGACATACTTGTATATCTCAACTTCGTAATCTTCCTATTGATGCTGAAGAGCGTACCTTACAGGACAGGTATGATGCGAGGTTGGCTAGAAAATAATTTGCTGAAGATAGTTCTGGCGTAAAGCTTCTGGAACATTGGGAATGTTAATGGTATAAGACTGTTAAAACGTCTCCTGAAATTAAAGCATTCATTCGAGAACATTGCCATAACATTTCGTCCGAAAGACACATTTAAGGGAGGGCGCACAGAATGTTTTCGTGCATTGTACAAATGTGATGAAAACGAATATATGGATTATGCTGACATCACTTCCTTGTATCCATGGGTTATGTCTAAGAAACCACTCCGAACGGGACAAGTGAAAATACAATAAAATTTCGCTGACCAACTGCACATGCCCGATCCAAGTAAAGTACATGAATTCGTATTCTGTAAATTTTTGCCAACTAGTGATCTTGCTATTCCAGTTCTTTTATATAATTCTCATAACAAACTCGTTTTTGGTCTCTGTCGAAGTTGCATGAACGAGCTAAATACCGGAGATTGTAATCATAGTCGAGAGGAGCGTGCTGTCAAAGGTGTCTTCTGTACTCCTGAGCTTCATGCTGCGTTAAATAAAGTGTATGTTATACTTGACACGTATGAAATTTGGGAAATGGAGATGAAAGAGGGATTATTCAAACCATATGTTGATAGCTTTTTGAAAATCAAACAAGAATCCAGCGGGTTTCCTTCTGATTGTATTACAGAACAACAGAAACAGGCATATATTGCAGATTATGCCTGTCATGAAGGAATAAGTCTTGAGTATGACAAAATCAAACGTAATGAAAGGTTGAGATACATTTCAAAAATTTTGTTAAACTCCCTCTTTGGTAAATGGTGTCAGAACAGCAATTTACCACAGACAAAAGTTGTAACTGGTGTTCATGAATTTCTTGAGATTGTAAGAGCACCTCACTTGGAAATACAAAGTGTAGTTCCTATAGGACAAAAATTATTAGTGTCATTCAAAGATTTGGAAAATGAAAATTCAGCATATCCGTTTACAAATTTGGCAGTACAATCATTCATATCTTCATGGGCTAGACTCTGATTGTTTGAAGTGTTGGATACTGTTGGGATTAATAGAGTAATTTATTGTGATACAGATAGTATTATTTATATACAACGACGTGATGAATCAGTCTTGTTATATATAGGGAACTACTTAGGTTAATTAGCTAGAGGAATTAAAGACGTGTGGGAAATGTACATTTTCATTGGTGCTCGCGCAAAGAATTACTCTTATCGGATACGAAATTTAATTACAGGTAAAGTAAAAGAAGGTTCGAAATTTTGTGGAGTAACATTAAATGCACGGGTTCGAGAGGAAATAAATTTTGAGCAATTTTATTATTTGATAACTCAGAAGTATGACACTAAAGTAATCTTCAATAATAAATATATATTACCCAAATCAGGATATAAAATTGTCTCTAAAGGACAAAGTAAACGCCACCAAGAGGTAAACACAAAAAGACGTAGACTAAATCCTTTAAATAGCGAGGATTTTCATACCTTACCTTATGGTTACCATAGCAAGTAAAAATGTAATGTAAACTTTCCATGAAACATTAGTACTTTAATATTTCGAAACGAAGTTTCTCTTTCACGAACGTTACACGTGAGACGTCTAATGATGATATTTGCTACTTAAAGTACGAGCAATAGTTGCCCATTGCGAATTGAATAAAAATTAAAATAAATAACTTCATTTGCGAGCAAGGTAATATCGAGAAATTATTTAGTGTATCAGATTGTATCTTCTATTACGCTAAAGGATTGCTAAATTAACAACGCACAATGTTATTTCAACAGTGAACAACATGTTGTGATCCTACAAATAATTGTAAGACAATTAAAGTTAAGTAACTGTGAAGTATTTGAATAACTCATATACTTTGTGTAATTTGTATTTGCACGCAATAGAATGTACTTTTCTTTTAAAACTTGTATATCACAACCGGACTTTGTGTAACCTCAGACGTTCTGAACTTGTATATGTAACAAGAATTGTACTCATACTTGATTACGTACAATAAAAAAGTTTTTCCTACAACAACATGATTTGTTTTATTTCTTTTATCTAGTTGGCAACACTGGTAATTTTAAGTTTCTCGCAAGTAATTGTATTTTCTCATTGCGTTGCAATGTTCGAAAGAAATGGTTCTGAATTCTCTTTTTATTTAGTTTTCTTTACCTAGTTGGCAACACTGCTGCGTAATGCTTGAGAATTATTTACTTGTTCAAATTGTATAAAAATTCCCGTTCTGAAATTGTTTCAAAACATTAAAGTGCTTTAAAAAAGAAATCTCCAGCAAAAATATTACCAAGCCACTGCTTAGACTCTATTTTTATTATTTTATATCCTAGTTTTAAGATGAACATAAAGGCGGTAGTGTCTCTTGATTAGATATCAAATGTTCTGCCTGGTCAGGAGCAGCACACATCTATATTCGTACTTGTTCTTACCTCTTAGTCTGAGGTGCACTCAAGACTGTGTGAAATTAAGTAGCCCAGTTGGCATAGATTGCTGGCAGCCTAGCATCTGGAAGATTGTGGCTTCAAACAGTGGTAGAGCGAACCAATTGGTGAACGTTATTAAATCAGTTTGATGATAGGACGGAATCTTCAACTTTCATCATTTGATATATCTAAGCCTCGACAGTTTCCCCAGTAGCACATGCACGTTGGCTGCTCATGGGACCCATAGCGCCCCACATCGTTAATGTGGGCAGGACAGCGGCCCGTTTGAGCCCACGTCGATCGATGAGGGATCGACATCGATTATCGTTATCACTAACTTAGCTATTTTCTAAAGCTATAGTAAGTATTGTGCAAATAAGTCGATTTTCTGCAAAACATTCTTCTCATAATGAATAAATTAAAATTAAGAAAATAGAGCACCCATCATGGAACCATTTAGATCCATGTCGGTTACCTATATCTATGTTGATCAATATCGGTCTGTATGAGCAAAACGACGTTTATTCAAGCGATGCTATATCCCTCTGGTGATAAAATATAAAACTTCATGTTGTTGTCAAAACACGGCCAGCTTTGGGTTGTGCAACTTGGGTTGTATCATCCACCTTGTCTCAACCTGGCCCCATTGAGTGTCAAAGTATGCTTGGTACTCCTGAACGCCTTAGACAACTTAAAAGGAGCTAGCTAAGCCAGCGTAGGAAGTCAAGCGCTGGAGTGTTCGCCTGAAGCCAGTCAAAAATATGTGGGTAGTAGCCATACTAACACAGCTATAGGCCTACTAGCAAAGCTGTCGACACCCATTACTCATTTGAGATCAGCTATATAGTATACAGAGAAAGCTTGTTTTCAACAGATAATACAAGTTTAATTAATTCTTAAGACAACCTACTAAAGATAACAAGTCCTCCGTCTTCGTACAGATTCTGTCACGAACATCGAAAACATTTGTATGTTAACATTGTAGTTATTTTTAGGTGGCTAGCGAATAAACAGAATTAAATATGGACGGCCAAGA
>JAGDQP010033673.1:0-20540 GCA_022664845.1 Lepisma saccharinum | reverse complement strand
AGTGCATATGCTCCTTCAGATGTCCATTTATGAAACTCTGCATAAACCATCAACATAATAACGTAAATTGAATTGATTTTAATCAAGTGCTTCCACCTTTGTTTGACTTTTGTTCTTAGAGTACCGAGGAAAACTAGCGATGCGATAAAATTTATTTTACTTTTTATTCTCTTTAAAATAATTTAATTTCAAATTAATCTGTCAGATTCCATTTTCACACCCAAAGTCAATCATGATTTGTATAGTAATAAATTGTCAAGTGTTTACATGTGTTTTCACGTGGTGTCAGAACTGCCTCAAAAGTGTCGTAATTCCCATGTAGTGGGGCAATCCCGACACTTCGCACTAGTTTCATTTAAACACCAGAGTATTCAGATGTGCAGAGTAAAACATATATTAAACGAAAGTAGAGACAACAGGCTTTATGACGACGCGCAAAAATCTCATTTCAATGTTTCATATGTTTTCTAAGATACGAAAATGCTTAGCGTGGCGGGAAACCCCCAAATGACCGTGCTGAAGAAAATTTTACATAAAGACAACGGAATTATGGTATTACTGCAACTTGAAACTTCGAGGGTAAAATTTTATGGAATCCTGCCAGAATCTGTCTTCGTCAAACCTTGAAAACAGACATTTGCTGGTTCTGCCTTTTTATGCATTCTGTATCATATAACTATATTACATGCCTTTGATGAGTAAAATTCTTATATTGCAAAAAATGCGCTATTTTGCAAGCTTGTTCGATGTTGCACATGCCTAGCAGGAAATCTCGAATAAAAGTTTTCGAATTTGAAAATTGAGGAATTGTAAACAGAGTTTTTAGTGGTTGATTCCTTACATTTAGAAAATATGTTTCTTGTATTTTTGGTATGGAATTAGTATAGGGAGAAGTTGGCATTAGTTAAACTCCAATGTTTAGGTTACAAGTCTGTCGACCAGTGCATGAGTCTATAGCTCACGTTATGAAACAAATAGACTAACAATTACTTGGCGTTTGGAAGAAAGAGTTGATAACATTATGGACTCTCACGGTACAACTAAACTACAGCTTGACGTACGAAGGTTGTGAAAGTAAAACATAGATGATTAGACATTTATACAATGAGAATAAAATACACAGTAATACTAGAATATTTCTTCACTATATTTCAATATTCTTGTTTTTTTAGCACTGTCCAAATGTTGACTATCGTTTCCAAGTTGTTTATGAACTACCAACAAATTTCCACTATTTTACTGGAAATATTCAGACAACTAACTGCAACGAAATTTCCAGTAATGTGACTAAGGAAAATCTGAAACACTGTAGTTAAAAAAAAACAACAACTAACAATTGGTGGATTGGTATTGAGGTGCACACTATGATTATTACTTGGATCGACATTATTACAATTATTTAAATTATTATTTGCCCAAAGTTATTGTCCATTATTAAGCGACTTAAGTCAAAATAATTATAATATTCCAGTAAACAAAGACAATAATTTCTAAAATAGTTCTAAGTGAGTAATAAGTTATACTATAAACAATAGTAATGCGAAACTAAATGACAATCGAGAAAGTTTTGAAAATTTTTGTTGCTTAAATATTCTTCGAATTCTAAAGTTGCAACCCGATTGCACATGCAATCCGAAGAGGATTCCAAATTATGGAATTACAGATAGTGTACCATAACAATAAATGTTATACCCTTCCCCTTTAGTATAACATCATAAATAAGAATAAATTAATGTTAAAACAGCATGTAATTATATCTGAACTTTCAAAAATAAACTTGTAGTTGATTTTCAATGTGAATGGTAAAATCCTATTACTAAAAATTCATTTCTCTTATATCACTTAAACTGTCTTGGAGTTCTGATAAGAGGAAGTATGTTCGCTGTAACAAGTTTGTTAACAAATTCCGGAAATAATTGAAGATAAGACCATGATGTTACAAAAAAGTATAGAATTTGTTGAGCACAAAATGAGAGTGCCTATACATATTTAATTCAAATGTAATTGGTAGTGTTATAAGTGCCAATTAATGAAAAGAAACTTTGAGTGAAGTAGCAACCCTGAATTCTTAAAAAAAAAGAAAAACATTGATAAAAAAATGGACCCTAGAGGCTTAAACGAAGACTAACATCATCCCATCCTACCTGTTCATTTTGAAAATAAGCAAACGAGGATCTTAAGAAGCTAAGAAAGGGAAAAAAGACCATTATATTAATCGTAGTCGAAGAAGCGGATAGGAAGGAAGAGAAATCTCACAATTACTCTAGCTTTGTGCAAGGTAATTACGACATTTCTCACAAATGCCCTTATGGCTTTAAAAAAATAAAAAGGACTTTTTCATTTGGCAAATAATGAGTCGTATAAAGACTTTTTCTGTCATTCGCTCTGGTGTTATATTATTAGTGTCATGTGCAAACCAGAACTAATCTTGGCGGTAAAGATAACTTTTATTTTTTAAAAAAAAGGAAGAAAAGAAAAGGATTGCAACCATCACGGAAAAACTAGCAATTTATTTTTTTCTGTTGAGTATTTTCTCCCTTGGTCCTCTTCCATTCAAAGAAATAGAAAAGTTTTTGTAAAATGAAGAAAACAGCTTCAAAGCATGTACATTAACTGCTGGAAGGAAGATGCAGAAAGATAGAAAGCTTAGTAAAATTTTTAATATGCAACTCATCTGCCACATATGCAGGATGTACTCTAACACGTGGGAGTTACTTAGCAGCAGGGTTTCCACCAGGATTTTCAGTTTCGGGGTGAAGTCAAAATTGGGAAGTTGTAAGTGTACTTTCGCACAGTTTCTATCGATTTTTGACGCTAAAAGTTTTAATGTTTGAGGGTGACCTCCAAGATTTGGGGTCAAGGTATCACTGTTTATCAGATGAATCTAAAAGAAACCAAAACAAAACAAGTTCATAAGTACATGGGTTAACAAAGCCCTTCCTTTACGGCCACAATACTCCAAATTAGAATTACGAATTTGAAGTTGTCAAAGGACTTCGTACAGCTTTGATCAGTCCAGGACAAGATTGGAGATAGGATATGAGAAGGAAATCGACCAGGTCTAGTTTTGAAAGATTTATCCAGACGCTAGCCTAGTGTGACTGAGCAGAAACCCTGGAAAAATCTGGATGACTGACTACTGGAATAGATCCCAGAGCCTTCTGAATGCAAAACCATCCATACGAAATGAGTTATGGTTCCTCGGTGGTGCAACTTCGAACCCAACCAACCACCTTGAATGGTAAATAAAACAAAAATTTATCTGTAAAACAGATGTGGTAGACTGAAGATACACACAGAAAAATGTTTGTACGTGGTTGAAAAATTTGTTGTAATAGGGTCCAAACAAAATGCTATTTATTTTAGACACTAGTTCGTTTAAATGAATTTGAGTGACACCAGTGAAGGAAAACATACAATGGTACAGAATACTACTCGAACATGCGTCGGCCAGTTGGCAACTCATTGCCTTACCGACCAGATCACATTGATTGTTCTGTTTATACAAGAAAACTATTAGAACTTAAAACTGCCAATATCTTAAGTACGTAAAAGTAAAGTATTACTGTACAACTAGTCCTTCTGCACATTTAATAACAATAAATCAATGTCGCATTAAAACGTTTCTTCATGTGCTACGTCAGTAACATGGGTAACAAGAATATTTCAAAACTCAGAATCGACTTTTTGTTTGTTTGAAGATTTTTGTTTGTTTCCTTAAACAAACCAGACTTTTTCCTATTTCGTTTATTTCTGTCACTCATTCGTTTGCTGGAAGCACCTAACATATTCAGAAATAAGCAAGATTCTAACCACAACAAAATAATACAGAATTATTAACTGATGTTCCATATAAAAATTTTCCCGTATCGGGACGGGCGTAAGCCATAGTGCTGTTACCGCCCATAAAATTCATTTTATCTTATCTTATCTTAAAGAAAATATTATGATTTTTAACAATTATGACATTGTAGGCTGCCCCATCGTGGATTTGTAAGTTCAACAATTTTAGCTTTGTAACTGAACTCAGTGTCTCTTGAAACTCCCACATATGTAAGTTCACAAAAATCTGATGTTTAACAATTATTGCATTCTGGGTTGCCGCCATCTTAGTTTTCAATATTCAACAATTTTAGTCTCGGAATTGAACTCAGCATCCCTTGAAACCCCACATACTGAATTTGAGAAAATTGAGATCATTTTTAATAAATTTAATATTTCGCGCTGCCACCATATTGGATGTCAATATTGAATTGAACTCACTGTCCCTTAAAGGTACATATAAAATTTCACGAAAATCCAATGATTTTAACGATTATGACATTCTGGGCTGCCGCCATCTTGGATTTCTTATTTCACCGCAGGATATTTAACAAAAATCTGATGACTTTTTACAATGAGACACTGTATTCTGAGATACCTTCGAATGAAATGTTGAGCAAATCATCGTTTATTCCATGTTATTATGTAGGATTGCATACAATATGCATTATATTGAAAATTGACATAGGAAATTGTCTGACGTCACTTGTTATCGTTTTCCTGATTATAATGAAAAGTTAAGCTGTGTTAATAATTATCTTACCAACATCATTTATTCCACCTCCATACTACCAGTAGAATACGAATATTGTCATGAGTACTTACGAAATTGTCTGTATGACGTCACAGCTATTCTGATGAGTGGCGTCTATTAAAAGAACCGGAAATCTAATATTTCCGCATCGTCTAGATTTACGGGAATGATCTAGAATTTAACTATAGTTATCTCAATACTATATTGATTAAAGATGATCTCTAAATCACTTATACCATGATATTAATCATACAGTATATTACATTTTGGTAATTTGATGAAGTCACGGAGGAGGAAAATACCGGGAATTAATGCTTTCCGCAGGGTCTAGATCAACGTGAATGATCTAGAATTGAAGTATAGTTGTCCCAGTACTATATTCAATCAAAACCTTTTGAGTTAAAGTCACTAACACCTTAACATTAATGATAAAGTATATGATTTCGTAATTTTACGACGTCACCGAGGGAAAAGAAACGCCGGAATTCGAAGCTTTCCGTAGGGTGTAGATCTACAAGAATGACTTGGAATTGTCGTTTAGATACTCCATTAAAAATAGTTGAGTTCTAAGCCTGTAAAATACTATAATATGTATAATAAAATATTAATGATAATGTTCATTATTTAGTACTTTGATGACGCCAGCGTTACGAAAAGATGAAGTGAAAAATGGTCAAATTTTCAAACTTTTATTTCCGTTATATCTTAACGGAATTTAATATTTTTTGGTCTGGTATGGATGGTGTTACTATAATTCACTGAGCCAAGTTTCATTCTTCTCAATGCAGTAGTTCGAGAGTTATTAAATAAACCATGTAACACTGTGGATTGAGCACGAACCAAATATAATAGCGGCTAATGCCAACGTTCTTCCAGAGCTACCAGCAATACACAAGGAAAGAGCTCCGATTAGCCCGGTGTTCAATTATCAATGTTAGCAGGATCTTTTCCTTGAACGAAATTTTAGTGTGTCTTCAACAGTCTACACATACAAACATAGAAATTTTAAACTTTCAGAGAGGAAAGTTTATGTCCATGGCGCTTTTATATTTAGTTGCTTCGCTTCGCGGTTGTCGCTGTCCCCTGGCTCCGGCGGTGGTTACGCTCCCGAACTTGCGGGTTCTAGCCTTTACCGTAACCAGACTCTCTGGGGGACTGCGCCCCATCGTGCCGATCTGCTCCCAAAACTAACACGGGGGCTGCGCCCTTTTAGGGAAGGTTTGCGCAATTTAATCTAACCTACTCATGATGGTACACCTTGATACCAAATTGCGTTTCAATAGCTCCAGCAGTTTAGGTTGTACACTATATATAACAATAAGATTGGCGCCCCTTTATGATTCAAAATGGAGACTTTGGAAATATTTGGTAAGATGGCGTATCGTCATACCAAATTTGGAGTTTCAAGCTCAAGCGGTTTAGGCCTTGCACTCTATACAATAGGTTAGGCGGCCATTTTGGGTCAAAGATGGCGACTTTTCCCAAATGTTCTAATATTTTCCTAAACTACACCTTTATATCAAATTTCGTATCTTTAGCTTAAACGGTGTGGAAAGTGAATTTTGGGGGTCCGCCATTTTGGATACAAAATGGCACTTTTGGAGACATTTTGTAATATTTTCATAACCTACTAGTGCTGATGTAGTGTCATACCAAATTTGTTTTTCCTAGCTCTAGAGGTTTAGGCTATGCATTCTATAAAACAATGGATTTGGTGGCCATTTTGGATCCAGGATGGTGACTTTTTCAAAATATTGAAGTTTTCCCGTTACCTACTCTTCGTCATACACCTTCATACCAAATTTGATCTTTCTAGCTCTAGTAGTTTGGCCTTGAAATTTTGAACAGTGAGTTAGTGACCATGTTTTTTTTATAATGTGGATTGCTTATCATTATTGAAATCGCTTGATTGTTGTGTGTAATATTTATACCTATAATTGAATCTAATTTAATAACAAACAAGATGAAGAATTATAAAGTGCCATGGAAGTCAACATTTAAATTTACGAGAACTTAGCTTTCTGAAAATATTAGATCTATTGGTTTGAATTTGCAGAAAAAGTAGACAGTATGTACAATCAAAAGTTAATAAGAGATTTTAGTACGATTTAGAGAGATTGTTGCTTTACTGTAATCTTAATTTGTATCCCAACACCAAGGAGTAGTCACAACACAACATTTGGCGCATAAACATCATAACGACATATTTGAAGAACACAACCATGTAAACAATCATATTTGTCGACCTGAGGTTGTCGAGAAACTGTAGTTTGAGCTAGAAGCCAAAGTAGGTGACAAGAAATTTGAACATATCATCAGTATGCTGTGATGTCTTTGGATGAAAACTCAAAAAGAAAATAAAGGCTAAAGATGAAACCTTCAGCTTCCAAGGAATCATTATGAATTTCTTATACTTATTTATGCGACTCCTTTACTACTTTACAAGACACCCAAAAAGAAAGAGAAACAAAGCAAAATCTAGCAATAAGAAGAGAAGGAAACAACTGTCACCTAAAATTACCATTGTAGACAGATTTAGCACCTCCAACAAATCTTAATTTACGTCTGTCTTGCAAAAAGAGGTGTGTGAGTGGAAAAGAGGGAAGGGGCGAGAAAGAGAGGAAGAATTAAAGAAAGAGAGCAGCAGAGACTCTTTTCTGAATTAATTATTACTTTGCATCTTTGCTCCCTTTATTTGCTGCTTTCGCCTTCCGTTTCTCAACAAGATGCTTATTTCTCCTCTCCTTTCACGTTTGCCTATATCTGTCATCCTCTTTGCTTCCTGCTGTGTATTTGTGTGTGTATACACCAAGGTAGTTTTGCATTATGGTACCAAGGATTTTATTTATAGGACTGAAAAGTTAACGACTCTCTACCTCTTCTACTTCCATCTCTGACTTTGGAAAGCACCTAGAAATGGGCGGCGGATAGGCAGTCTAAAGCTTGAAGAGAATGAAGAAGAATGAACATCTTTTTTGAAAAAAAGCAAAGTTCTCCGAAGCACTTACTGCTATCCCTCCCTCCTCCCATCTCTTGTACTCACTCAGTCAATCCCAAGCAAGGAGAAATATATCTTATATGAAGAAAGAAAAATTGCATCCTACTACACGAATATTCTCCTGTCAAATTTATATCAAAGAGACGTGAAAGTTTTCTAAATTATTGTATTTTGTACTCTTGCTTAGAAAAGTGTCACCTGCTTTCTATCTCACTTTCTTTAGTATTTTTTTCTTTATCCTTCTATTTGTGTTCGTAGAATCCTACATGTATGTTTCTTTCTTTGTATATTTCCTCAATTAACATTTCTGTAGTCAGTATGGTTGTCAAAGCTTAGAGACGTATTATCTTCTGTGTTTTAAAGTTATGCGACGAAAGGTTTTCCTATTGTAAAATATATGTTTTGAAGTTAAGGATACTTCTATAAGTATACATATACATCTGTATTCCTACATACAGGGTGATTCATACTTTACGGATTAGATTTATTCAGCAACTATATACACTGAGAAGTTAGGTAAAAGTCTCTAAAACCCTATCGCCTGAACAGCTATGTTCAAGATACTGGTAGGAACAGATTAGCGAAACCTACTACCAAGTAATAAAGCGTTTTCTTGACTTCAGCATTGAAACATCGTACGTTCACAGAAGTTCGAAATATTACTCACTGCATTGCTACCACAGTTTAACCCTCCTACACCTAGACTAACGCGTTCGTTGGAACATATGCAGCTATTTCCGGATCGTATTTTCTGAAGCCCCAATTGAATTCCAAGGATATTATCTCGCATTGTGCCGTTGAGAGTACATGAGTTCTTCATATAGCCTCATAACCAAATATTGCTAGGTGTAGGATCGAGCGATCATACCGGCTATAATGCAGATTTTGCATCCAATTTATAGCACGGGATATTATTGTCCGTCCAATTCACAATTCACTTTTCACTCCATGAAGAAGTCCAGGTGATACATTGCTTTTGAATGCAGATTTCCCTAAACCAGTGTGTTATATACAAGTACGAATCAATCTTATATATATATATATTAAAAAAAATGAAAATTGATGGTTAAATTAAGAAGTTCCGATATAATTATTTTCAAATTTAATTTTGGATACAAAATTGGCTCGTTCTTGACCTAGTACTACTTTTTTCCTTACGTAATTGACGCAGCTACATACCGTATATAGATAGATAGATGCCATGAAAAAGTAAAGCAAGCCAATACTTAAAAAATAAAGTAAAATTACAATTGTTATTCCCAGAAATAAAAATTCGCTTAGTATAGGAAAATACACGTTTATATTCAGTTCTAAATCTCCTAACCTCTCGATGAATACCAAGGATATTGAAATTAAAACTATACCGAACGGTTATTCTGTCGGTAATACTGATCAACGTGATTTGTTTTACAAGAAATCTGAATACTGACTCTAATGTAGTTTGTCACGCTGAATTCAAATATGTAATTACAATTTTTCCATCAGGCATGTTTTTTTGACAGTAATGTTTTGTACAATATACGAGGAATATACGGAAAGTAATGCTTGTTGATTATTGTACCAGAAATTATTAATCCAAATTAAATTCCTTTTAGCAGCATATAGGATGACTGTTCGTGCATGTTTTCACCCATTTTAGTTATAGCATGGTTTGCTGAACCTAGGAGGAGAAGAATAACCAAAGGATTATCAATGAGTTCCTGTCAAAGCGCACACTTCTGAATGTTTCGGTCAAGGGGAGCCGGCATGGCACCACTCCATAGACTGGTTCTTGTTCTGGGTCGTTCACGTATGCCCAAATCTGATCAGCGATGAAACAATTGTCTAATAAATATCCTTACGGGCTTCAAATTGATCTAGTAGATGCATGCGTACCTCCTGTCTCCTCTGTTTCAAGTGAGCTGTTAATTGACCAGAAACCCATTTTGCACACACCTTTCGGTATACCAGTTCTTTGATCATCATCTAGACAGCATTGCTACCACCAGACAGTTCCGATACTGCAACAATAAGACAACGATCCGCTTTAATTAAATCATTCACTTTTTATTTTTTTTTATTTTCTTCCGTTACAGCTGTCACTGGTCTTCCACTTTTAGATTTGTCTTCCACACTATTTTCTCCCGCCTTAAACTTATTGACCCATTTTCGGATATTATTCATGTCAATTGTCTCCTTACCATAAACCTTCTTTAGCTTTTCATGGATGTTGACGGCGGAACTCGATGATAATCCTTTGTTTATGCTTCAAATCCATGGTTCAGCAAAACATGCTCTAACGAAAATGGGTACACGAGCAGTCACCATATACGCTGTTAAAAGGAATTAAATTTTAATTAATAGTTTCAGAAATAATTATCAACAGGCTTTACTTTAGGCATGCACCTCATACTCCTGTACATACTTCGACACATAAGGTATTTATTTGCTATAATTTTTGAAAGTTATAAAAAGTGGGATATTTTCAATATCAATATGTTATGTGGGGGAAACGGGAAAGAGGTTAAGAAAGTGGATAAAACATCATAAAGATGTTGTCAGGTTGGAGAGGAACAGAGGGACAAATATATAAGAGACACGGGACATTTAGTGTATTGGAGTGCAGTGAAAGTATTGGGACAGGAAGAAAGAAGGATTGTCAGAAAATGGAAAGAAGCAAGATTTATAGAAGTGGAAGGTAAAAAAGCGCCGAACTGAAACTCGGGACTTAAAACTGATGAACAGTGGGATAAGAATTTGAATTGTATTTTTGGTGTAAGACATGTAGAAATTTATTTATTTATTTTTAATTAATTAATCTATTTATTATGTTTAGTGCTCCTTTTATCTTTCTATCCGTTTTACTTAATTTTCTTATATCACTTATAAATAATTTCTACATTACAAGGCTTATTCTGGGATTGTATGCTTAGATGTAATAGGAACATAGGGTGAGAGGGACTCAGTGATTGTTCTTAATTATAAATTCACTTCGTGTAGTCGGCACAGGATTGAATGGCACGAAGCCAATCAGGAACCAGATAACTGTCTCACTAGAAGTTGTGTTGTTTATGCGATTTAGTGTATCTGATGAAGTCAAGCTGTTAGTTACTTGGTGAAACTGTTACACGTTTACTGTTTTTAAATAAAACGTTATTTGCTTTGCTCAGCTATTATTTTACTTTACAAAAAGTGAAATTTTTGTATGAAATCAGGAAAATTGATGTTCCAAAGAATCCAATATACAAAATATAGCTAGAATATTGGTAGGGATTTCAAGGTCATAGCTTTATTGTTTGGTTTGCAACTTGGGTATACTAAATTCTACTGTTCTTTGTGTGAATGAGACAACAGGGATAATAATTCACACTGTATTAAAAAATGAACTATACGTGAATTTCCTATTTCTGAACATAATAATGTGTCAATTGTTCCATTAGTGAATCCTGAAAAAGAGTATTTTACCCACCCTGCATATCAAACTGGAACTTATGAAAACTTTTGTAAAATCAATTGATAAAAATTCTACTGCATTTATATATTTGAAATATACATTTTCCAAAGTTAATGATGCAAAAATGAAGGAAGGAATTTTTATTTAGGCCACAAATCATATCACTAATATTGGATGATGAATATTTTGAGAAAATTTTAAATAGCCTGGAAAAGTTGGGTGGAAATCATTCAAAAGTATCTGTTGTGGATTTCTTGTAAATTAAAACAGACAACTATCGGGAAATAGTGCGTGATCCTTTGAATTCGTTCTAAGCTATGGGATGCAAAATGCCTTTAAAACTCAACTTCTGAAACTCCCACATAGAGTTTTGTCCAGAAAATCTTAGGGCTACCTGTGACTAACATGGTGAGTAGTTTTACCAGTAGATTTCTACGATACAAAGAGGAACAAAGCAGTGGAGGATCCAGAATCTTCGTGAGGAGGGGCGCAGGTGGAATAGACCAGGATATTTTCGATATTACCGCTAAATGCGTTTTCAAGTATAAATATGTCACATTTTCTCTTATATGACCAAGTTTTTCCAGGAATATGACATTGGTATTCCCCAACATTGATATTTCTGAATAAAGTTTATATGCCCGGAAACGAATCGAAGCTTTTTGTGCGGACTAAGATTGTAGCTCGAATTGGATAAAACGAAGATTATATTCTACCGTAGTTGAAACGCCGGGGGAAAAGAGACTGTTGGAAAGACCGAGAGGTCTTTGGGAGGACAAGATTGGAAGAAATATTCGAGACGGAAGTGTTCCTCATGAAAACACACTTGATCTTGTCCAGGATAGAATCTAATGAAAAACATTTGATACTGCGGTGATGGACTTGCGATCCATAAGCCATAGAGTTAGATGGTATAGATGGTAATACGGACCTCTCATTTTGTGAGAGATTCAGTAACAATATATTGTAAACTACATCATTACAGTGATAAAATACTTGTCAATTTACCGTGATTTTACTTGGGGTGACAGTGGGAGGTAGCCATTTCTCTTGAAGGTTTTGCTACATCTGGATGTTCAGTTTCGCTGGTTTTCTCCCGTCGTAAGCTATAACGACGCGGAGTGATACATTATTGAGTCTGCCAGTCCCATGTAATTGGAAGTCATCGTCGAATTGAAACACTCTGTCTCCAAGTTCATCGATTATCAATCCCAGTGCAGTTGCAAATAAAGTAATCTCTAATATTGTTAAGTACAGTACCGAAGAAAAACTTAAATATTGCCTGTTACTCTGAAGCTCAATGACTATTTACTCGGTTATATTACTGGGACTGAAATCATTAAAGAAAAGCGACGCACCCAACAAAACGTGTCATCATCACCGCCGAATTGCGATCACCAGCGCCTTGGTAATCCTTCCTCCAGCCGCAGGATTTTACTCATAGATTACTATACCTAGTATTTTGTCCTGCCTTCTTCCAATGAGACACGAACTGACGATAGTGCTATCGCTTTCCCTTCCTTGAATTGGAGAGAGTAGGCCATCACGTTCTTTACTTCTTTGACTCATCTAGATAGTACTCTCAAAACGAGAAAAAGGTCTGTATATTCGAATACTTCTTGCTGCCATCACCTCAAAGAATCCAATGGTCATCGATCTTCTCAATAATGTGCTCCTCAATATCACTTTTGTAGCAAGTATTAAAAAAACGCACTATTAGTGAAACAGCTTCAGACTGAACTTACAGCATTTAGAGACATGTTGCAAGTCAAACTTATAGACACTATATATTATAAAATATTTTCAGACGTCAAGCCAAACAATGATAGTGCATAATTGCTTCTAAACTTTCGAGTGATTCTAGTATTTCTTAGTTTTATGGTTGGGGTGTTTTCTCTCAATGTGTAAGATTTTGTCAGTAAACTAGTAATTCACTTTTTCCTATTATTTACAACGTAGCCGAGCTTCAGTGATATGTTTACAAGAAAATAATTTAAGACACACACCAGTTAATTTCAAGCTAACATACTTTACTCTTAGATTCAATTCTTACTAAAATGATTACAGTAGAATTGATAGTATTCTTCATTACAGCTTGTTACAAACTCATATTTAGTTATGTGCATGCTCTGATATTTCAACATGGTGATAATCCTTCTCTCTCATTAATGTTTATGTACCACAAGATAAGAATGCCAGGATGTTCTGTGCATATACAATGAATATCTGAGAATGTCCTAGAGATAATCGAATATCGCCACATAGATAATCATAATGCATGGGTAAATTAGTGACAACATAGGTAATGCGAACATTCTATTGAACTTACAGTGACAATCGCATTACACACCTTTAATGTAATCTCCTGTGTTGTCCTGCACTATTTTCCAAATCCATGGTAATCATCGTATTCCATTGGCAAGGTGGTTATTATTGATGACGGCGTTGGACTGTCCTACGGCTCGTGGCGCCGAGGGAATATCTGAAAACATGGTGGCTTGGAGGAGTTCTTTCAACCAGGGAAAGAGTTAATAATAAGATGAGGTAATGCCTATTCTGTATGGTGGATGTACTAAGATCTCGCAATGCCACCTGGTAAATATATGGGTCCCGTGCTATAACGTGACAACGAGCGTTGCCATACAAGATCGAAAGTGGTGTGTCCCTTAAGAAGCCACGCATAACCTGTTGCAGATGATGCACGAGGCAACGTTAGTAGTACAGTCCGTTGGCAGTTTACCTTGCAGGTACTGCATGACTAAGGATTACTCCCTCGTGATCGTAGGCCATATATTTTGTAAGGAGACCGCATTAGATTCGGAGGAAATACTACAATAGATTTTTAAATCATCTGCAAATAGAAGTTTGTTGCAGGATTATTATAACAGCAGGCAAGTCATTTACAAATAACAAAAACAAAAGAGGTTCAAGGTTCGATGCTTGTGGGACCCCTGAATTAACAACATATTTCTTAGTTATAATATTTTTGTAACGAACACGGTGTTTTCAGTGACACAAATATGATGCTATCAACTGGCGAACTTTTTCTGGTAAGTTGAATGTTACAAGCTTGCTAAAGAGGATGCCATAATTAATGACATCAAAGGCTTTCGGAAAACCTGTGTAAATTACGTCTACTTGACCTTTATTATCAATATGTCTAGCTAAGAAAAAGTGTGAATTCAACAGTGTTAGTTACAGTCGATTTATTTGGCAAGAACCCATGTTGGAAAGGGGAAATACTTGAGCAAACATGTGAATATATATACGTTCATGTATAATAATTTCGAATACTTTGGCTGGCGAAGATATTATGGCGGTTGGGCGATAATTTTTAAGATCCTGGTTCCCACTACCGATATCGAGACCCATACAGCTTACGAGCACACGCCGCATACTTCCCTTTCGAGAGTGTTGCCACTATTTTATTTAAAACCCGTGTACATCTCTACAACATACCTGTGTTATATGTGTCATAACGTTCTTGAAGTACGTTGATATGATGTTTAGAAAAAATGGTGGTAAGATCAAATTGTGCAGGGATTAATGATAAAAAATTTCGCAAATGAAGTTTTGTTTATTTCAGTCTCCTTTGACTAAAAATAATATTATTATCGGGAAAGATTTTATCAAGTTGAACATTAATGTCTGTCTTATTAACAGAGAAATTGCTCTGATATTGGTAATTTCCTTACGAATGAATAATTCTTAGTGAAGATAAGAAATAACTAGCAACTGAAGAAATCAATTAAAAAAGTAGACAATTCTAGAATTAGTCATGAAAGTGCAAGAGCCAGACTTGATGGACTATTTTCATTTCTCTTGTATTGGTGATTAGATATCTTACAAGATAGTTAATGCCCAAATTACAAAAAAAAATTGTGAAGTTATATAATGTTTTAAAAATCTTTAAATCAATGCTTATAAAATTTGAGATTAACGTTACCTGTAAGTATTAAAGATTTTCCCATGAACAAATTATATGTTACAATACATTAATTTTATAATACAATATTTTTCTTATATATATAACTACCTTCAAGTTTCTAAGTGCAATATTTAAGAAGAATCATTGAAACATTTAACTTTCAATATAAAAAAAATGAAACTGCTACTTAGCAATTCTATTTTTTAAAAAGGGAGAATTTTGAATTTTGATCGGAATTAATTACCTCGTTCTTTCACCTGTATTAATAGAACAAACCGAGAAATAAATTGTTCAGAAAACTCTTCGGTTTGCTACAAAATAAAACAGATATTCGTGGTAATGTAGAATTATAGTATAATTTTATAACCACTTTAGTTTATTAACATTTTTTTTCCTAAGTAGGAAGTAGTTGTTTTTGCGGTTTTGAAGATAGGTTTTCTCAAAATCTTAGCGTTTGGTGAACAGTGTTGATGATTAATTACTTGCTCTTTTATGTATTATGTAACAAATGCTGTACCGCTCTTTCCTTCGAAAAAGATGATAATACATTTGTTTCTGCAAACATTATTTTGGATTTATAATATGCCTATTTATACAAGGAAAGAATTTTACAGTAAGATTTTTTTTTTTAAATATTAAGGTTCCTTCTTATTAGGAACTTACAAAATGTGTATTAGGGCAGATTTATTTACACATGTTAATAAAAAGGAAGTGGTTATGCTGCATAAACTTTAAGATAGATGATATTGCTGATGAAAAGAGTAAAAATAAATATTTGTACGTCATATTTGACACGGCTATGAAAGAAATATGGTTAAACGTTTAGTAAAAATCTTTTCTCGCCACCCAAAAATTTTCGAAAATGGAAAATTTTCAGTCTTACATGCAATATGTTAATTATTCATGAAAACTTATATAGCTGTAAACTGTTTCAATAATATATTAAATATGTTTGACCTTTTACTATAATTTCTCAAACAGACTTAAGTTAATTGGCATTTTGTTTAATTTTTGTAAATTCTAACCATTCATCTAGAGAAAAGTAATGTTCGAATTACACTTGAGGATGAACAATGCTGTCATTATTACGTGTGCTTTGATTGGTCTTTCACATACATATTTTTATCAATTAACATTTTCCGAAAAGAAAGAAAAATAGGTTAAAAGAGTTTTTCTATCAATATTGTGACTACCTTTTTATTCTGTATCTTAAAAATTCTAGAAAGAGACTACGGTGAGAACTTCTCTACAAAGTTAGAAAGTTTCATTAAAATCGATCCAGACTATAAGTTAATAAACTGTCATGTTTTAACATGACATTTTTGCATTCTCCATTCAAAAATTTATAAATACGCGTAAGTAAAATATTTTATCTTAATAACAAACTAATATCACACACGAATATTATTTTGGTATTTTAGTCGCTCAACTTTGAAGCACAAGGTTCTCTTCTTGATCATTCAAAATCGAACGAGATCTTGCTCGTCACCTACAACGAATATTCAAGAAACGGAGAATTGGAGAATTATTGGGGCAAAATGTTTCTGCTGTTCTTTCTCTCTCTTTCTCTCTCTCTCTCTCTCTCTCTCTCTCTTTCTGTTCTCCCGCTGCTTGGGGGGTTCTCGTGGTAGCAACCCTTCCCTTACCGTACTCCCCCTTCTACATTTTCATATTCTGGCAGGCAGGCAGACAGGCTGCATGTCTGCAGAGTAAAGTGAAACTCCAGTTATGGAAGTTGACAGAACCTCCTTCTGCAGGCAAATGAATGCACGTAATCTCCAAAGAGCGCACAGTGAGCGTCATTTGTCATGCCCTATGACGCTTCCTGTTTTCCAGCTGAGGTCGCTTCTCTCCAATTTGGATTTTCCAAGTCGACTATTTTTTTCTTTTAGATTCTGCCTTCATTTAAACTTTCTCGTAATATATTTTATCAAAGGAAAAATAACTTAATGTTCCAAATTGTATTATTAATGGTACTATTGCCGACTTCTAATATTATAATGAATCATATTATTACAATATCACAATTAGGATAAGCCATAATGATAAACGTAAATATAAACTTCCATCGCAAAGATATAAACAATGTCGTTAAAATGTTGCAATTACATATTTTGTGTAAATTTGTGAAATATTCCTACAGCCACCGTGTGTGTGGCTACTAGCGACAAATGTGCAGGCACATTGTTCTGTTGATATCATTAGGATGGATTATTGTCGTCTGGAATAGACATTGATTTAAGTGGTGACCAAGAGGTTGTCGGTCTTACTTTCTGTATCCATAGCCATGGGTTCAATTTCCGCCGGAGTTCGAAGGCATTGGACGGAAGCACTCGAGTCCAGTTGACCAACAACTGTAGGTCCCATTTGTAGAAGCTTAAGAAGTCTTTAAGACGTAACTATCAATTCAAACAAACAGCTGTTGAATAATTCATGAGTAATTCTTCACAAACAACAGTACTGAATGAAAATCAATGATTTACTTCCTTCTTTCCTAGCAACTGAAAACAAATAAATAATATATTTTTTTAAAACAACACGGTTTTTTAAGCAAAGAAAAATAGACTAAAAAGTAAAATATAACAAATTTATTAATCGAAAAATAAAAAGCGTGGGTGCTCTTAGATATTATGATTTAATGATAAGGTAAGTAAGAGCAATCACGCTTTTATTCTCCGATTCATATATTTTTTTCTTTACTTTTTAGTCCATTTTTCTTTGCTTAAAAAGCGTGTGTTTTTTTAAAATCCTTTTTTATTTCTTTAAGTCCTTCTTTTAAATTTGTTTTATTTATTATTCGTTTCCGGTTATTTCGGTGTTCACACTTTTTCTGCAGCTAATATTTTGTGGCCCAAACCCTAAAGTGTTCTGCAACCAGCCAATCCCAGCCGCGGTGCATGCTAGTATTAATTTTAGGATAAAGAAGTCTTTGTATTGTCATTCAACTTCACGCCGCTGTGTAAAATTTGATCATTGTATGACTCGGAGAAGGAGTTAAATTAACGTTGCAAAATTTGTACAGAGTAAGTTAATAAAAGCGTGTAATAAAAATTGTTCACTCCCTAACTTTGCACTAACTTTATATGCACATAGTAGATGGTCTTATTTGTCTGAAATTGTATTGTTTTCGAGTTCTTACTTTTCTCTCTTAGCACTCTGGCATACTCTATGCACTCTGGCAAAATATGGATGTTCTCTTATGCCATTGCGTGCTTTCTACTTGATATTTTCTCAAACGAATGGATATAAACTACAGCTTCAATTATTTATATATTTGCTATTTTGAATGGTAATGGAAATTAACGATTGCAGTACACGAAATCATAAAAGATCTGTGCACATTCAAATGAACAATGAATATATTTGTTTGATATTAACATCTTGATCTCAAGAAGAAGTTTCAAACTTAGATGTTTCTGTTGCTTCACTGATTTCAGCTTCCCAAGTTTCTGAATTAATATTTTGATAGAGTTCAGAGTTCCTTATCAACTTCTCAGATTGAAGCTCATATGCATGTAAAGTGCATTTACGCGACGAACGGAACAATGTTTCTTCATTTTAATGTTACATGAGTATGTAAAAAATGATCTTCGTTTTCTTCTTTATTTCGCTTTTTATAAAACCATTTTCTGATTCTTAACATTTACCACGAAAGAACAAACAATTCGAGTCTATTATCCGTCCAGACTTAAGAGTATACTGTTGATGTTATGGCAACAGCGATACCTGCTTGACAGTTAAATAATAAAACAGAAAAGAAACTGAGCTCGCTGCAGCCGTTTCCTTACTTCGGGTTGCCATAGCCGAGCGGCAACGCTCCTCTCTTACCTCTTCCCCCGTAGAGTTTCAAATGAAACTATTGTTATATAAGATAACTAAATATGTGTAAATGAAGAAATGTATTAGGGAATTAATTTTAGTATCAGTATTAAATATAACACCTCTACGGGGATCTTTAAAGAGAGATAAGATTAAAGAAATTTCGTGTGAGTCATGGGGAAGTACGATAAGTAAAACTGCAGCTGTTGCCTATAAGAGCAACAGCATACACTTAAGTCTGGACGGATAATAGAAAGTAACGAATGTTCCTGTTTTCGATCCAAAAATTGCAATTAAAATAAAGAAATAAAATAAGATAATTAATCATTGCACTAATTCACAAAAAAAACAACTATGTTTTTCCTAGAAGAAAGGCGAGATTCACGCTGTCAAGTACTGAATAGCATGTGAAGTTAGCTGGTTCCTCTGTGTGTACAGCTCCGGATGACGTCACACGAGTTCTCACCCGAAACCCCGGTTTTCAGCTTCGGAGGGCGTAGACTGCACTACTTTCTTAGTTTATTATATACACACTTTGCTTCGTAGCCCTAGTAGTTCCTGAGTCGAAAGTTGTCTACAGACGGGCATAGAGGGGATTCAAAATTCTATAATACATAGTATGCCTTACATACAGTAAAGTTTTCTTACCTATTAAGCCATGCTTTGCTAGGATTGTTGGAATAACATTTTAATCTGATAACGCGACTTATTTGAAATACCAATGTGCTTATTTCGGTTTATAAGATTCTCAATACGCTGTTATTTGAAAGTAGCGCCTAACAGGAACACACACAGTTCTTTTCTTTTTACTTTAATGTACGGTGGAGCTGTAAGTCATATATATGAACATGTGAATTGGTTCTTTTAATCAGTCAAGAGCAATATTGTAAACTAATTATTCGTGTGGCTGTGGAGCTCGGTAAATTGTATTTTCAATTTCTTTGTATTTGAATATTTTCTTTAACAAAAGTTGACAATAAGTAAAATTTTTGTTACCTACGATAAACTGTTAAATTTTTTGTAAACGTTACCAGCAATTCTCAGGGAATTTTTTATAGTGATTCATGCTGTTTCATTGTAATGAAGGAAAAGTCAGAGATTTTTCGTATGATTATCTGTATGTTTTTCGTTTCCAGTTCTGCACCGAATAAGATAACTGTTTTTTTTTATCGTATCTGTCTATGCAATGCTGATCAAGAGTTTGCTACCGCCATTTTGTCAGCTTTTATTGTGGTAGAAACGGGAAATATTTTGAGGGCATCACAATTCCGAAACCTAACTGACAATTGCGAAAATGATTAAAATGTGGCGTAAGTCGTGGGATAAACTTACAAGGAAGGGTCACGGTTCTCAAACACACAAATCCTATTCACAGCTAATACATCGCAAGCAACATAACGAGATATGTAGATTACCAAAATTTAAGGTGCAATGGTCCAGGGGGAGGGGAGCTAGGGGCCCCGGAACTTCGAATGTCACAAAAATGTATTTAAAGACAGTAGTGAGGTTTTAATGGAATATCTTGAAAACGGGAAAGGTCATCAAAATAAAATTTGCACAACATATACAAGACCACAAGTAGTAACAAAAACCATAAGCAGTATTGCCATCTACGAAGCAGTGTTGCCAACGCAGAACAAATTTACAATTTTTAAATAGCATTATATACCAATTAATGCACAGTGGAAAGTATTGGCAATAGAAAAGATAATAGTACAAGTTGGTTCAACAGTGTTGCAAACTATGCAAGATATATCACACCAACACGAATATTGCAACACTATGG